>CM032163.1:26087279-26186890 GCA_018901935.1 Pugionium cornutum
TGTCATTCTGAGCTCTAATTCAAAAGTTAGGGACAATTTAGTGCGGACATGTCAAGTTGATCGCCCAGTTAAAGTGATCATTCTCAACTGATCATTGGTGCTCATTGAGTAAAGGCTTATAAATGAAGCATATGCATGGCATCACACAGTTTTGGCTAGATTGGATTACTTGAACGCTTTTTTATATGTATTTCTGCCTCAAATTTTGTCTTAAAATAGAAAATTAAGCTAGGTTCATGTGGTTATTGAATTCGTGTCATTCTAAACTCTAAATCAAAAGTTATGGACGATTTAATGCGGCCATGTCAAGTTTATCGACCAGTTAAAACGATCATTCTAAACTGTTCAGTGGTACTCATTGAGTAAACATTTATAAATGAAGCATAATGAATGGCATCACGCAGTTTTCGCTAGATTGGATTACTTGGACACTTTTTGTAATTATTTCTGTCTCAAATTTGGTCACAATATAGAAAATTGAGCTAGCTTAACATAGACATTGGATTAGTGTCATTATGACCTATAAATCAAACGTTATGGACGTTTTAGTGCATACATGTCAAGTTGATCTCCTAGTTTAATTGATCATTCTGAACTGATCATTGGTGCTCATTCAGTAAAGGCTTATAAATGAAGCATAATGCATGACATCACGTAGTTTTGGATTGTTTTGATTACTTGGAGGACTTGTCAAAGCATTGGATCCGTGTCATTCTGAGCTCTAAATCATAAGTTACACATGATTTAGTGCAGACATGTCAAGTTGATCAACTAGTTAAAGTGATAATTCTAATATGATCATTGGTGCTCATTAAGTAAAGGCTTATAAATGAAGCATAATGCATGGCATCATGCAATTTGGGATAGATTGGATTACTTGGACACTTTTTTGTCTCTATTTCGGTCTATAATTTTGCCAAATATAGAAAATTGAGCTAGCTTAATGGGGTCATTGGATTCGTGTTATTCTGACCTCAAAATCTAAAGTTATGGACGATTTAGTGAGGAAATGTCAAGTTAATTGGCAAGTTAAAATGATCATTCTTAACTGATCATTGGGGCTCATGGAGCAAAGGCTTATAAATGACGCATAATGCATGTTATCACGCAGTTCGGGATAGATTGGATTACTTGGAGGACTTGTTGAACCAATTTTTGGCTTGAAATTTATCAAAATATAAAAAAATTGAGCCACCTTATTGTGGGCATAGGATTCATTCGGACCTCTAAAAAAGTAATGGACGAGTTATTGCATACATATCAAGTTTATCGGCCAGTTAAAATGATCATTCTTAACTGATCATTGATGCCCATAAAGTAAAGGCTTATAAATGAAGCATAATGCATGACATCACCCAATTCGGGATAGATTGGAATAATTGGATGCTATTTCGTATCTATTTTTGTATCAAATTTTGTCACAATTTAGAAAATTGAGCAAGATTAACGTGAGCATTGGATTTGTGTCATTCTAAGCTCTAAATCATTGGTGCTCATGGAGTAAAGGCTTATAAAAGAAGCATAATGCATAACATCACGCAGTTTTGATTACTTGGATGATTTGTCGTATCTATTTGGGTATCAAATTATTTCACAATATAGAAATTTGAGCCAGCTTAACGTGGGCCTCGGATTCGTATCATTTTGAACTCTAAATCAAAAGTTATGGACGATTTAGTGCGGATATGTCAATTTGATCGGCCAGTTAAAGTGATCATTCAAAACTGATCGGTGGTGCTCATAAATAAAGCAAAATGCATGGCGTCATGCAGTTTTGGCTAGATTGGATTCCTTGAACGCTTTTTCATATGTATTTCTGTCTCAAATTTTTTCTTAATATAGAAAATTGAGCTAGGTTCATGTGGGCATTGAATTCGTGTCATTTTAAGCTCTAAATCAAAAGTTATGGACGATTTAATGCGGACATATCAATTTAATCGGCAAGTTAAAGTGATCATTCTTAACTGATCATTCGTAGTCACTGAGTAAACACTTATAAATGAAGCATAATGCAAGGGATCACGCAGATTTCGCTAGATTGGATTACTTGGACACTTTTTGTAATTATTTCTGTCTCAAATTTGGTCACAACATAGAAAATTGAGCTAGCTTAACATGCACATTGGATTAGTGTCATTACGAGCTATAAATCAAAAGTTATGGACGTTTTAGTGCGTACATGTCAAGTTGATCTCCCAGTTAAATTGACTACTCTAAACTGATCATTGGTGCTCATTCAGTAAAGGCTTATAAATGAAACATAATGCATGATATCACGTAGTTTTGGATAGATTTGATTACTTGGAGGACTTGTCAAAGCATTGGATTCGTGTCATTCTGAGCTCTAAATCATAAGTTATAGACAATTTAGTGCGGACATGTCAAGTTGATCAACCAGTTAAAGTGATCATTCTAATCTGATCATTGGTGATCATTGAGTAAAGGCTTATAAATGAAGCATAATGCATGTCATCACGCAGTTTGGGATAGATTGGATTACTTGGATGCTTTTTTATCTCTATTTCGGTCTATAATTTTGTCAAAATATAGAAAATTAAGCTAGCTTAATCGGGGCATTGGATTCGTCTTATTCTGACCTTTAAATCAAAAGTTATGGACGATTTAGTGCGGAAATGTAAAGTTAATTGGCAAGTTAAAATGATCATTCTTTACTGATCATTGGGGCTCATGGAGTAAAGGCTTATAAATGAAGCATAATGCACGACATCACGCAGTTCGGGATAGATTGGATTACTTGGAGGACTTGTTGAACCAATTTTTGTCTTAAATTTTATCAAAATATAAAAAAATTGAGCCACCATATCGTGGGCATTGGATTCATTCGGACCTCTAAAAAAAGTTACGGACGAGTTATTGCATACAAATCAAGTTTACCAAACAGTTAAAATGATCATTCTTAACTGGTCATTGGTGCCCTTAGAGTAAAGGCTTATAAATGAAGCATAATGCATGGCATCACCCAATTCGGGATAGATTGGAATAATTGGATGCTTTTCGTATCTATTTCTGTATCCAATTTTGTTACAATATAGAAAATTGAGTAAGATTAACGTGAGCATTGGATTTGTGTCATTCTAAGCTATAAATCATCAGTTACAACCGATTTGGTGCGGACATGTCAAGTTGATCGGCAAGTTAAAATGATCATTTTTTACTCATCATTGGTGCTCATGGAGTAAAGGCTTATAAATGAAGCATAATGCATGACATCATGCAATTTTGATTACTTGGATGCTTTGTCGTATCTAATTGGGCATCAAATTTTGTCACAATATAGAAAATTGAGCCAGTTTAACATGGGCCTTGGATTCGTATCATTCTGAACTATAAATCAAAAGTTATGGACTATTTAGTGCGGATATGTCAATTTCATCAGCAAGTAAAGTGATTATTCTAAACTGATCATTGGTACTCGTTGTGTAAAGGCTTATAAATGAAGCATAATGCATGGCATCACGCAGTTTGGGATAGATTGGATTACTTGAACCTTTTTCGTCTCTATATTGGTCTATAATTTTGTCAAAATATAAAAAAATTGAGCTAGCTTAATGGGGGCATTGGATTCGTGTTATTCTGACCTCTAAATCAAAAGTTATGGACGATTTAGTGTGGAAATGTCAAGTTAATCGGCAAGTTAAAATGATCATTGGGGCTCATGGAGTAAAGGCTTATAAATGAAGCATACTGCTTGACATCACGCAGTTCGGGATAGATTGGATTACTTGGAAGACTTTTTGCACCAATTTTTGTCTGAAAATTTATCAAAATACAAAAAATTGAGCCACCTTATCGTGGGCATTGGATTCGTGTCATTCGGATCTCTAAAAAAGTTACGGACGAGTTATTGCATACATATCAAGTTTATAGGCAAGTTAAAATGATCATTCTTAACTGATCATTGGTGCCCATAGAGTAAAAGCTTATAAATGAAGCATAATGCATGGCATCACCCAGTTCGGGATAGACTGGAATAATTGGATGCTTTTTCGTTTCTATTTATGTATCAAATTGTGTCACAATATAGAAAATTGAGCAAGATTAACGTGGGCATTGGATTTGTGTCATTCTAAGCTCTAAATCATCAGTTACAAACGATTTTGTTCGGATATGTCAAGTTGATCAGCCAGTTAAAAAGATCATTCTTAACTGATTATTGGTGGACATTGAGTAAAGGCTTATAAATGAAATATATGCATGACATCAAGGTTCGGGATAGATTCAATTACTCGAACGCTTTTTCGTATCTATTTATGTTTCAAATTTTGTCACAATATAGAAAATTGAGCTAGCTTAACGTGGCCATTGGATTAGTGTATGTATGAGCTCTAAATCATAAGTTATGAACGATTTAGTGCGGACATGTCAAGTTTATCGGCATGTTAAAATTATCATTCTTAACTGATCATTGGTGTTGATAAATTAAATACTTATAAATGAAGCATAATGTATGACATCACACAGTTTTGGCTATTACGTAATGTATGACATCACACAGTGATCATTCCAAAGTGATCATTGGTGCCCATTACGTAAACTCTTAAAAATCAAGCATAAAGCATGGCATCACGCAGTTTGGGATAGATTTGATAACTTGGACGGTTTGTCGTATGTAGTTCTGTCAAAATTTTTGTCACAGTATAAAAGATTGACCAAGCTTTACATGGGCATTGGATTTCTGTTATTCTGAGCTCTAAATCAAAAGTTACGGACAATTTAGTGCGGACATGTCAAGTTGATCGGCCAGTTAAAGTGATCATTCTAAACTAATCATTGGTGCTCATTGAGTAAAGGCTTATAAATGAAGCATAATGCATGACATCACGCAGTTTTGGCTACACTGGATTACTTGAACGCATTTTCGTATCTGTTGCTTTCTCAAATTTTGTCACAATATAGAAAATTTAGCAAATTTAACTTGGGCATTGGATTCGTGTAATTCAGAGCTCTAAATCAAAAGTTATGGACGATTTAGTGAGGATATGTTAAGTTGAATGGCCAGTTAAAGTGATCATTCTAAATTGATCATTGGTGCTCATTGAGTAAAGGCATATAAATGAAACATAATGCATGGGATCATGCAATTTTGGCTAGACTGGATTAGTTCAATAGTTTTTCGTATTTATTTCTGTCTCAAATTTTGTCACAATATAGAAAATTGAGCTAGCTTACTATGATCATTGGATTCGTGTTATTCTTAGCTCTAAATCAGAAGTTACGGACGATTTATTGCGTACATGTCAAGTTCATCGCTTAGTTAAAGTGATTATTCTAAACTGATCATTGGTGCTCATTGATTAAAGGCTTATAAATAAAGCATAATGTATGGCACCACACAATTTTGGCTATATTGGATTACTATAACGTTTTTTCGTATCTACTTCTATCTCAAATTTTGTCACAATATAGAAAATTGATCTAGCTTAACGTAGGCATTGGATTCGTGTCAGTTTGAGCTCTAAATCATAAGCTACAGATGATTTAATGCGGATATGTCGAGTTGATCGACAAGTTAAAGTGATCATTCATAACTGATTATTGGTGTTTATTGAGTAAATGCTTATAAATGAAACATAATGTATGGCATCACGCATTTCGGGAATGGATTGGATTACATGGACGCTTTGTGATAGCTATTTATGCCTCAAATTTTGTCACAATATACAAAATTGAGCTAGCATAACGTGGGCATTGGATTCGTGTCAGTCTGAGCTCTAAATCATAAGTTACGGACTATTTAGTGCGGACATGTCATGTTGATCGGCATGTTAAAATGATCATTCTTAACGGATCAGTGGTAATGATAACGTCAACGCTTATAAATGAAGCGTAATGCATGGCATCACGCAGTTTTGGCTAGATAGGATTACTTAAACGGTTTTTGTATCTATTTATGTTTCAAATTTTGTCACAATATAGAAAATTTAGCTAGCTTAAAATGGGCATTGGATTCCTGTTATTCTGATCTGTAAATCAATAGTTACGGAGGATTTAGTGCGGACATGTCAAGTTGATCGCGTAGTGAAAGTGATCATTCTATAGTGATCATTGGAGCTCATTAAGTAAAAGCTTATAAATGAAACATAAAGCATGGCATCACACAGTTTGGAATCGGTTGGATAACTTGGACGCTTTGTCGTATCTAATTCGGTCCAAAATTTTGTCACAGTATGAAAGATTGAGTTAGCCTAACGTGGGCATTGGTTCGTGTCATTCTGAACTCGAAATCAAAAGTTATAGAAGATTTTGTGCGGACATGTCAAGTTGATCGGCCAGTTAAAGTGATCATTCTAAACTAATCATTGGTGCTCATTGAGTAAAGGCTTATAAATGAAGATTAATGCATGACATCACACAGTTTTGGCTACATTGGATTACTTGAATGCATTTTCGTACTTGTTTCTGTCTCAAATTTTTTCACAATATAGAAAATTTGAGCTAGTTTCACAGGGCCATTGGATTCGTGTCAATCTGAACTCGAAATCAAAAGTTATAGAAGATTTTGTGCGGACATGTCAAGTTGATCGGCCAGTTAAAGTGATCATTCTAAACTAATCATTGGTGCTCATTGAGTAAAGGCTTATAAATGAAGATTAATGCATGACATCACACAGTTTTGGCTACATTGGATTACTTGAATGCATTTTCGTACTTGTTTCTGTCTCAAATTTTTTCACAATATAGAAAATTTGAGCTAGTTTCACAGGGCCATTGGATTCGTGTCAATCTGAACTCTAAATCAAAAGTTACGGACGATTTAATGTGTACATGTCAAGTTGATCGGCCAGTTAAAGTGATCATTCTAAACTAATCATTGGTGCTCATTGAGTAAAGGCTTATAAATAAAGCATAATGCATGGTATCACGCAGTTTGCGATAGATTGGATTACATGTACGCTTTGTCGTATCTATTTATGTCACAAATTGTGTCACAATATAAAAAATTGAGCTACCTTAATGTGGCATAGGATTCATGTCATTATGAGCTATAAATCATAAGTTACGGACGATTTATTGCGGACATGAAAAGATGATCGGCCTGGTAATGTGATCATTCTTAAGTGATCATTGGTCCTCATTGAGTAAAGGCTTATAAATGAAGCATAATGCATGGCATCACGCGGTTTTGGCCATATTGAATTATCTGTTTCTGTCTCAAATTTTGTCACAATACAGAAAATTTAGCTACATAAACGTGGGCATTGGATTCGTGTCATTCTGAGCTCTAAATCAAAATTTACAGACAATTTATTGTGGATATTTCAAGTTGATCGAGCACTTAAATTGATCATTTAAACTAATCATTGGTGCTCATTGAGTAAAGGCTTATAAATGAAGCATAAATCATGTGATCACGTAGTTTTGGCTAGATTGGATTACTTCAATGGTTTTTCGTATCTATTTCGGTCTCACATTTTGTTCCAATATAGAAAATTGAGCTAACTAAACATGGGCATTGGATTCGGGTTATTCTGAGCTCTAATTCAAACGTTACGAATGATTTAGTGCGGACATGTCAAGTTGATCGCGTAGTTAAAGTGATCTAAACTGATCACTGGTGCTCATTGAGTAAAAGCTTATAAATGAAGCATGGTGCATGGCATCACACAGTTTTGGCTAGCTTCACGTGGGTATTGGATTCGTGTCAGTTTGAACTCTAAATCATAAGTTAGGAACGATTTAATGAAGACATATCAAGTTGATTGGCTAGTTAAAGTGATAATTTTAAACTGATTATTGTTGCTCATTGAGTTAAGGCTTATAAATGAAGCATAATGCATGGCATCACACAGTTCGGGATAGATTGGATTACATGGATGCTTTGTCGTATCTATTTATGTCTCACATTTTGTCACAATAAAAAAAATTGGGGTATCTTAACGTGGGCATTGGATTCGTGTCATTTTGATCTCTAACTCAAAAGTTATGCACGATTTAGTGCGGACATGTCAAGTTGATCGGCCTGTTAAAGTGATCATTCTAAACTGATCATTGGTGCTCATTGAGTAAAGGCTCATAAGTGAAACATAATTCATGATATCACGTAGTTTTAGAAAGATTTTATTACTTGGAGGACTTGTTGAAGTATTTTAGTCTTAAAATTTATCACAATATAAAAAATTAAGCTTGTTTAACGTGTACATTGGATTCGTGTCAATCTGAGCTCTAAATCAAAAGTTACGGACGATTTAGTGCGGACATATCAAGCTGATCGGCCAGTTAAAATGATCATTATAAACTAATCATTGGTGTCCATAGAGTAAAAGCTTATAAAAGAAGCATAAAGCATGGCATCACAAAGTTTGGGATAGATTGGATTACTTGGATGCTTTGTCATCTCTATTTCTATCTCAAATTTTGTTAAAATATAGAAAATTAAGCTAGCTTAACATGGGGATTCGATTCGTATCATTCTGAGCTTTCAATCAAAAGTTACAGATGATTTAGTGCAGACATGTCAAGTTGTTCGGCCAGTTAAAATAATCATTTCTTAACTGATCATTGGTGTTGATAAATTAAATACTTATAAATGAAGCATAATGCATGACATCACACAGTTTTGGCTAGATTGGATTACATGAACGGTTTTCCGTATCTTTTTATGTCTCAAATTTTGTCACAATATAGAAAGTTAAGCTCGCTTTACATGGGCATTAGAGTTCTGTTATTCTGAGCTCTAAATCAAAAGTTATGTTCTATTAGTGCGGACATGTCAAGTTGATCACCTAGTTAAAGTGATCATTCCAAAGTGATCATTGGTGCCCATTACGTAAACTCTTAAAAATCAAGCATAAAGCATGGCATCACGCAGTTTGGGATATATTTGATAACTTGGACGCTTTGTCGTATGTATTTCTGTCAAAATTTTTGTCACAATATAAAAGATTGACCAAGCTTTACATGGGCATTGGATTTCTGTTATTCTGAGCTCTAAATCAAAAGTTACAGATGATTTAGTGCAGACATGTCAAGTTGTTCGGCCAGTTAAAATAATCATTTCTTAACTTATCATTGGTGTTGATAAATTAAATACTTATAAATGAAGCATAATGCATGACATCACACCATTTTGGCTAGATTGGATTACATGAATGGTTTTCCGTATCTTTTTATGTCTCAAATTTTGTCACAATATAGAAAGTTGAGCTCGCTTTACATGGGCATTGGAGTTCTGTTATTCTGAGCTCTAAATCAAAAGTTACGTTCTATTAGTGCGGACATGTCAAGTTGATCACCTAGTTAAAGTGAGCATTCCAAAGTGATAAATTGTGCCCATTACGTAAACTCTTAAAAATCAAGCATAAAGCATGGCATCACGTAGTCTGGGATAGATTGGATTAGTTGGACGCTTTATCTTATCTATTTATGTCTATAATTTTGTCACAATATAGAAAATTGAAATAGATTTACGTGGCATTGGATTCGTGTCATTCTGATATCTACGGACATGTCAAGTTGAGTTTCTAGTTAAAGTGATCATTATAAACTGATCACTGGTGCTCACTGAGTAAAGGCTTATAAATGAAGCAAATGCATGACATCACGCAGTTCAGGATAAATCGGATTACTTGGACGATTTGTAATATCTTTTTCTGTATCAAATTTTCTCAAAATATAGAATATTGAGCTAGCTTAACCTGTGCATTGGATTCGTGCCATTATGAGGTATAAATCAAAAGTTATGGACGATTTAGTGGAGACATGTCAAGTTGATCCGCCTGTTCAAATGAACAATCTAAACCAATCAATGGTGCTCACTGACTAAAGGCTTATAAATGAAGTATAATGCATAGAATCACGCAGTTCATGATAAATTGGATTACTTCGACACTTTGTCGTATCTATTTCTGTCTCAAATTTCGTCACAATATAGAAAACTGAGCTAACTTAATGTGGCCTTTGGATTCGTGTCATACTGAGCTCTAAATAAAAAGTTAAGGATGATTTAGTGCGGATATGTCAAGTTGATCGGCTAGTTAAAATGATCAGTGTTAACTAATCATTGGTGCTTATTGAGTAAATGCTTATAAATGAAACATAATGCCTTGCATCACGTAGTTCGGGATAAATTGGATTATTTGGACGCTTTGTCATCTCTATTTCTGTCTATAATTTAATCAAAATATAGAAAACTAAGCTAGATTAACGTGAGCATTGGATTCGTGTAACTCTGAACACTAAACCAAGAGTTAAGGACGATTTAGTGCAGACATGTCAAGTTGATCGGCCAGTTAAAGTGATCATTCTAATCTAATCATTGGTGCTCATTGGGTAAAGGTTTATAAATGAAGCCTAATGCATGGCATCACGCAGTTCGGGATAGATTGGATTACATGGATGCTTTGTCGTATCTATTTATGTCTCACATTTTGTTACAATAAAAAATTGATGTATCTTAACGTGGGCATTGGATTCGTATCATTTTGATCTCTAAATCAAATGTTATGGATGATTTAGTGCGGACATGTCAAGTTGATTGGCCTGTTAAAGTGATCATTCTGAACTGATCATTGGTGCTCGTTGAGTAAAGGCTCATAAGTGAAACATAATACATGATATCACGTTGTTTAGAAAGATTTTATTACTTGGAGGACTTGTTAAAGTATTTTAGTCTTAAAATTTGTCACAATATAAAAAATTAAGCTTGTTTAATGTGGACATTGGATTCGTGTCAATCTGAGCTCTAAATCAAAAGTTATGGACGATTTAGTGCGAAATGTCAAGCTGATCGGCCAGTTAAAATGATCATTATAATCTAATCATTGGTGTCCATAGAGTAAAGGCTTATAAAAGAAGCAAAACGCATGACATCACAAAGTTTGGGATAGATTGGATTACTTGGATGCTTTGTCATCTCTATTTCCATCTCAAATTTTGTTAAATATAGAAAATTGTGCTAGCTTAACAGGGGGATTCGATTCGTATCATTCTGAGCTTTAAATCAAAAGTTACGTATGATTTGGTGCAGACATGTCAAATTGTTCGACCAGTTAAAATGATCATTCTTAACTGATCATTGGTTTTCATTATTAAAAAGCTTATAAATGAAACATAATGCATAACATCACACAGTTTGAGATAGATTGGATTACTTGGACGCTTTGTTGTCTCTATTTTTGTCTCAAATTTTGTCACAATATAGAAAATTAAGCTAGCTAGGCGTGGGCATTGGATTCATGTCAATTCTAAGATACAAATCGAAAGTTACGCACGATTTAATGTGGACATGTCAAGTTAATCGGCCACCAAAAATGATATTGATCATTGGTGCTCATTAAGTAAATTCTTATAAATGAAGCATAATTGATGCCATCACGCAGTCTGGGATAGATTGGATTAGTTGGACGCTTTGTCTTATCTATTTATGTCTATAATTTTGTCACAATATAGAAAATTGAAATAGATTTATGTGGGCAATGGATTCGTGTCATTTTGATCTCTAAATAAAAACTTACGGACGATTTAGTGCAGATATGTCAAGTTGAGTTGCTAGTTAAAGTGATAATTATAAACTGATCACTGGTGCTGACTGAGTAAAGGCTTATAACTGAAGCGAATGCATGGCATCATGCTGTTCAGGATAAATTGGATTACTTGGACGCTTTGTAATATCTTTTTCTGTATAAAATTTTGTCAAAATATAGAATATTGAGCTAGCTTAACGTGGGCATTGGATTCGTGTCATTATGAGGTACAAATCAAAAGTTACGGACGATTTAGTGCAGTAATGTCAAGTTGATCCACCTGTTCAAATGAACATTCTAAACCAATCAATGGTGTTCACTGACTAAATGATTATAAATGAAGCATAATGTATAGAATCATGCAGTTCATGATAGATTGGATTACTTGGACACTTTGTCGTACCTATTTCTGTCTCAAATTTTGTCACAATATAGAAACCTGAGCTAGCTAAACGTGGGCATTGGATTCGTGTCATTCTGAGCTCCAAATCATAAGTTATAGATGATTTAGTGCGGACATGTCAAGTTGATCAGCAAGTTAAAATGATCATTCTTAACTAATAATTGGTGCTCACTAATTAAAAGCTTAAAAATGAAGGATAATGCATAGCATCACACAGTTTGGGATAGATTGGATTACTTGGACGATTTGTCGTCTCGATTTTTGTCTATAATTTTTTCAAAATATAGAAAATTGAGCTAGCTTAACGTGGGAATTTGATTCGTGTCATCTTGAGCACTAAATCATAAGTTACGGACGATTTAGTGCGAATATGTCAAGTTGATCGGCCAGTTAAAGTGATCATTCTAAACTGATCATTGGTATAGATGAAGTAAACACTTATAAAAGAAGAATAAAGCATGGTATCACGAATTTTGGGATAGGTTGGATTACTTGGATGCTATGTCGTCTCTATTTCTGTCTCAAATTTTGTTAAAATATAAAAAATTGAGTTAGCTTAACGTGGGCATTGGATTCATGTCATTCCGAGGTCTAAATCAAAAGCTACATACAATTTAGTGCGAACATGTCATGTTGATAGGCCAGTTAATATGACTATTCTAAACTGATCACTAGTGCTCATTGAGTAAGGGCTTATATGTTAAGCATAATCATGGTATAACGCAGTTTTGGTTAGATTGGATTACTTGGATGCTTTTTCGTATCTATTTCTGTCTCAAATTTTGTCACAATATAGAAAATTGAGCTAGCTTAATGTGGCCATTGGATTCGTGTCATACGAAGCTCTAAATAAAAAGTTAAGGACGATTTAGTGCGGATATGTCAAGTTGATCGGCTAGTTAAAATGATCAGTCTTAACTGATCATTGGTGCTTATTCAGTAAATGTTTATAAATGAAACATAATGCTTGGCATCACACAGTTCGGAATATATTGGATTTCTTGGAAGCTTTGTCGTCTCTATTTCTGTCTATAATTTTATCAAAATATAGAAAACTAAGCTAGCTTAACATGAGCATTGGATTCGTGTAATTCTGAGCACTAAGTCAAGAGCTAAGGACGATTTAGTGTGGACATATCAAGTTGATCTGCCAGTTAAAGTGATCATTCTAATCTGATCATTGGTGCTCATTGAGTAAAGGCTTACAAATGAAGCATAATATATGGCATCACGCAGTTTTGGCTAAATTGGATAACTTGGACACTTTTTCGTATCTATTTTGGTCTCAAATTTTGTAACAATATTAAAAATTGCGCTAGCTTAACGTGGGAACTGGATTCGTGTCATTCGGAGCTCTAAATCAAAAGTTATGGATGATTTTGTGCGGATATGTCATGTTGGTAGGCTACTTAATATGACTACTCTAAACTGATCATTAGTGCTCATTGAGTAAGAGCTTATAAGTTAAGCATAATCATGGCATCATGCAGTTTTAGCTCAATTGGATTACTTGGACACTTTTTCGTATCTATTTCTATCTCAAATTTTCTAACAATATTGAAAATTTGGCTCGCTTAACGTGGGAATTGGATTCGTGTCATTCACAGCTCTAAATCAAAACTTATGGACAATTTTATGCGGACATGTCAAATTGATCGGCCAGTTAAAGTGATCATTCTAAACTGATCATTGGTGGTCATTAAGTAAAGGCTTATAAATGTAACATAATACATGCCATCAAGCAGTTCGGAATAGATTGGATCACTCGGACGCTTTGTCGTATCTATTTCTCATAAATTTGTAACAATAAAGAAAATTGAGTTAGCTTAACGTGGGCACTGGATTCATGTCATTATGAGCTCTAAATCAAAAATTAAGGACGATTTAGTGTGGATATGTCAAGTTAATCGGCTAGTTAAAATTATCAGTCTTAACTGATCATTGGTGCTTATTGAGTAAATGCTTATAAATGAAACATAATGTCTGGCATCACACAGTTTAGGATAGATTGGATTATTTGGACGCTTTGTCGTCTCTATTTCTGTCTATAATTTTATCAAAATATAGAAAACTAAGCTAGCTAAATGTGGCATTGGATTCGTGTCATTCTTAACTCTAAATCATAAGTTACGGACGAATTAGTGCGAACATGTAAAGTTGCTAGGCCAGTTAAAGTGATCATTCTAAACTTATCATTGCTGCTGATAAAGTGAATGCTTATAAATGAAGCATAAAGCATGGCATTACAAATTTCTAAGTAGATTGGACTACTTGGACGCTCTGTCGTCTCTACTTCTATCTCAAATTTTATCAAAATATAGAAAATTGAGCTAGCTTAACATGGGCATTGGATTCGTGCCATTCCAAGGTCTAAATCAAAAGTTACATACGATTTAGCGCAGACATGTCAAGTTGATAGGCCAGCTAATATGATTATTCTAAACAGATAATTCTAGCTCATTAATTCAAAGCTTATAAATGTAGCATAATGAATGCCATCATGCAGTTTGGGATAGCTTGGATTATTTGGACGTTTTGTCGTCTCTATTTCTGTCTATAATTTTATCAAAATATAGAAAACTAAGCTAGCTAAACGTAAGTTACGCATGATTTAGTTCAGACATGTCAATTTTATCGACCAATTAAAATGATCTTTCTTAACTGAGCACTGGTGTTCAATTCTTAAAAGCTTATAAGTGAAGCATAATGCATGGTATCACGCACTTTGGAATAGATTGGATTATTTAGACGCTTTGTCGTCTCTATTTCAGTCTATAATTTTGTCAAAATATAGAAAATTAAGGTAGCTTAATGTGGGCATTGGATTCGTGTCATTCTTAGCTCTAAATCATAAGTTACGGGCGAATTAGTGGGAACATGTAAAGTTGCTAGGCGAGTAAAAGTTATCATTCTAAACTGATCATTGGTGCTGATAAAGTAACTGCTTATAAATGAAGCATAAAGCATGGCATTACGAAGTTCCGGATAGACTAGATTAGTTGGACGCTTTGTCGTCTCAACTTCTATCTCAAATTTTGTCAAAATATAGAAAATTGAGATAACTTAACATGGGCATTGGATTCGTGCCATTCCAAGGTCTAAATCAAAAGTTACATACGATTTATTGCAGACATGTCATGTTGATAGGCCTGCTAATATGATTATTCTAAACTGATCATTCTAGCTCTTTAATTAAAGGCTTATAAATGTAGCATAATGAATGCCATCATGCAGTTTGGGATAGATTGGATTACTTGGATGCTTTTTCGTACCTATTTTTGTTTTAAATTTTTTCAGAATATAGAAAATTTAGTTAGCTTAACATGGGCGTTGGATTCGTGTTATTCGGAGCTCTAAATCAGAAGCTATGAACGATTTAGTGCATACATGTCAAGTTGATCGGATAGTTAAAATGATTATTCTGAACTGAGCATTGGTACTCATTGAGTAAAGGCTTATAAATGAAACATAATCCATGGCATCACGCATTTCGGGATAGATTGGATTACTTGGATACTTTGTCGTATCAATTTCTGTCTCAATTTTTGTCACAATATAAAAATTGAGCTAGTTTAACGTGGGCATTGGATTCATGTCTTTCTCAGCTCTAAATCTAAAGTTACGCACCATTTAGTGTGGAAATGTCAAGTTGATCGGAAAGTTAAAATGATCATTTTAACTTATAATTGGTGCTCATTGATTAAAAGCTTATAAATAAAGCATAATGCATGGCATCCCGTAGTTTGGGATAGATTGGATTAATTGGAAGCTTTGTCGTCTCTAATTCTGTCTATAATATTTTTCAAAATATAGAAATTTCAGCTAGCTTAAGATGGGCATTGGATTCATGTCATTCTGAGCTTTAAATCATAAGTTACAAACGATTTAGTGCGGACATGTCAAGTTGATCGGCCAATTAAAGTGATCATTCTAAACTGATCATTGGTTCAGATTAAGAAAACGCTTATAAAAGATGCATTAATTATGATAAACTTGTAAATGAAGCATAATGCATGCATCACAGTCCATGATAGGTTCGAATACTTGGATGCTTTGCCGTATCTATTTTTTTCTCAAATTTTGTCACAATATAGAAAATTGAGCAAGCTTAACGTGGGCATTGGATTCGTGTCATTCTCAGCTCTAAATAATAAGATACGGACGATTTAGTGCGGATATGTCAAGTTGATCAGCCTGTTAAAGTGATCATTCTAAACTGATCATTGGTGCTCATTGAGTAAAGGCTTATAAATGAAGCAAAATGCATGGCATCACGTAGTTTTGGCTAACTTGAATTACTTGAACGCTTTTTCATATATATTTCGATTTTAAATTTTGTCACAATATAGAAAATTGAGTTAGGTTAATGTGGGCATTGGATTCGTGATATTCTGAGCTTTAAATCAAAAGTTATGGATGATTTAATGCGGACATGTCAAGTTGATCGCCTAATTGAAGTGATCATTCGTAACTGAGCATTGGTGCTCATTAAGCAAACACTTATAAATGAAGCATAATGCATGATATCACACAGTTCGTAATAGATTGGATTACTTGGACGCTTTGTCGTATCAATATTTGTCTCAAATTTTGTCACAATATAGAAAACATAGCTCGCTTAACGTGGGCATTCGATTCGTATTAATATGTGCTCTAAATCAAACGTTATGGACAATTTAGTGCGGACATGTCAAGTTGATCGACCAGTATTGATCATTCTAAACTGATCATTGATGCTCATTTATTAAAGGCTTGTAAATGAAGCATAATGCATGGCATCACATAGTTTTGGAAAGATTTGATTACTTGGAGGACTTTTTTAAGCAATTTTAGTCTTAAAATTTATCACAATATAAAAGAATTGAGCTAGTTTCACGTGGGCATTTGATTCGTATCATTATGAGCTCTAAATCAAAAGTTACAAACGATTTAGTGCGGAAGTGTTAAGTTGATCGACCAGTTAAAGTGATCATTTTAAACTGATCATTGGTGCTCATTGCGTAAAGGCATATAAATGAAGCATAATGAGTGGCATCACGTAGTTCGGGATAGATTGCAATACATGGACGATTTGTCGTATCTAATTCTATCTCAAATTTTTTCATAATATTGAAATGGAGCTAGCTTAAAGTGGGCATTGGATTCATGTCATTTTAAGCTCTAAATAAAAAGTTAATGACGATTTAGTGCGGACATGTCAAGTTGATCGGCCAGTTAGAGTGATCATTCTAAACTGATAATTTCTGCTCATTGAGTAAAGGCTTATAAATGAAGCATAATGCATTACATCATGCAGTTTGGGATAGATTGGATTATTGGACACTGTTGTATCTATTTCTATCCCAAATTTTGTCACAATATAGAAAATTGAGCTAGATTAACGTGAGCCTTGGATTCATGTCATTCTGAGCTCTTAACATAGGTTATGGATGATTTAGTGCGGAAATGTCAAGTTGATCGGCCAATTATAGGGATCATTCTTAACAGATTTTTGTTGCTCATTGACTAAAGGCTTATAAATGAAGCAAAATGCATGGCATCACGCCGTTTTGGCTAGATTAGTTTACTTGAACGCTTTTTTGTATCTATTTCTCTCTCAAACTTTTTCACAAAATAGAAAATTGAGCTAGCTTAAGGTGGGCATTGGATTCGTGTCATTCTGAGCTCTAATTCAAAAGTTAGGGACAATTTAGTGCGGACATGTCAAGTTGATCGCCCAGTTAAAGTGATCATTCTCAACTGATCATTGGTGCTCATTGAGTAAAGGCTTATAAATGAAGCATATGCATGGCATCACACAGTTTTGGCTAGATTGGATTACTTGAACGCTTTTTCTTATCTTTTTGTCTCAAATTTGTCACAATATAGAAAATTGAGCTACCGTAACATGGGCATTGGATTCGTGTTATTCTGAACTCTAAATCAAAAGTTACGTACGTTTTTGTGCGGACATGTCAAGTTGATCTCCTAGTTAAAGTGACCATTCTAAACTTATCATTGGTGCTCATTAAGTAAATGCTTATAAATGAAGCATAAAGCATGGCATCACGCAGTTTTAGGTAGCGTGAATCACTTGGACCCTTTGTGGTATCTAGTTATGTCTCGAATTCTTTTACAATAAAAAAAAATTAAGCTGGCTTAGTGTGGGCATTGCATTCGTGTCATTCTGAGCTCTAAATCAAAGTGACATCCAATTTTGTGCGGATATGTCAAGATCTGCGAGTTACATTGATCATTCTAAACTGATCATTGGTTCTCTTTGAGTAAAGACTTATAAATGAAGCATAATGCATGGCATCACGCAGTTCGGAATAGATTGGATTACATGGACGCTTTGTCATATCTATTTCTTCTCAATCTTTGTCAAAATATAGAAATTTGAGCTACCTTAACGTGGGCATTGGATTCGTGTCATTCTGAGCTATAAATCAAAAGTTCTGGACGATTTGGTCTGGACATGTTGAGTTGAACGGGCAGGTTAAGTGATAATTCGAAACTGATCATTGGTGCTCATTGAGTAAAGGCGTATAAATGAAGCATAATACATGCCATCATGCAGTTCAGGATAGATTGGATTACATGGACGCTTTGTCGTATCTATTTTGTCTTAAATTTTGTCACAACATAGAAAATTGAGCTTTCTTAACGTGGGCATTGGATTCGTGTCATTCTGAGCTCTAAATCAAAAGTTACGGACTGTTTAGTGCAGACATGTCATGTTGATCAGCCAGTTAAAGTGATCATTCGAAAATGATCATTGGTGCTCATTGAGTAAAGGCTTATAAATGAAGCATAATGCATGACATCTCGCAGTTCGGGATTGATTGGTTTAATTGGACGCTTTGTCGTATCAATTTCTGTCTCAAATTTGTTCAAAAATGTAGAAAATTGAGGTATATTAACATGGGCATTGGATTCGTGTTATTTTGAGCTCTAAATCAAAAGTTATGGACGATTTATTGTACACATGTCAAGTTGATCTCCTAGTTAAAGTGATCATTCTAAACTGATCATTGGTACTCATTAAGTAAACCCTTATAAATGAAGCATAAAGCATGTCATCACAAAGTTTGGGATAGAGTGGATTACTTGGACGCTTTGTCGTATCTAGTTCTATCTCAAATTTTTTCACAATATAAAAAATGAGCTACCTTATTGTTGGCATTCGATTCGTGTTATTCTGAGCTATAAATCAATAGTTACAATGACTTAGTGCGGACATTTGAAGTTTATCAGCCAGTTAAAGCAATCATTCTAAAGTGATCATTGGTGCTCATTGAGTAAAGCATATAAATGAAGCATATTTCATGGCATCACGCAGTTTGGGATAGATTGGATTACATGGATGTATTTTCGTATCTATTTCTGTCTCAAATTTTGTCACAATATAGAAATCGAGCTAGGTTAACGTGGGAATTGGATTCTTGTCATTCTGAGCTCTAAATCAAAAGTTATGGACGATTTAGTGCGGACATGTTAAATTGATCGGCCATGTTAAGTAATAATTCAAAACTAATCATTGGTGCTCATTGGATAAAGGGATATAAATGAAGTATAATGCATGGCATCACGCTGTTCGGGATAGATTGGATTTCATGGACGCCTTGTCGTATCTATTTCGGTCTCAGATTTTGTCACAATATAGAAAATTGAGCTTCCTTAACGTGGACATTGGATTAGTGTCATTCTGAGCTCTAAATCAAAAGTTAGGGTTGGTTTAGTGCAGACATGTCAAGTTGTTCAGCCAGTTAATGTGATCATTCTAAACTTATCATTGGTGCTCATTGAGTAAAGGCTTATAAATGAAGCATAATGCATGACATCTCGCAATTCAGAATAGATTGGTTTGCTTGGATGCTTTGTCGTATCTATTTCTGTCTCAAAATTTGTCAAAATATAGAAAATTGAGCTAGATTAACTTGGGCATTTGATTCGTTTTATTCTGATCTCTAAATCAAAAGTTACGGATGATTTAGTGTAAGCATGTCAAGTTGATCTCCTAGTTAAAGTGATCATTTTAAACTGATCATTGGTACTCATAAAGTAAACCCTTATCAATAAAGCATAGAGCAAGGCATCATAGAGTCTGGGATATAGTGGATTACTTGGACGCTTTGTCGTATCTAGTTCTATCTCAATTTTTTCACAATATAAAAAAATGAGCTACCATATTGTGGGCATTGGATTCGTGTTATTCTGAGCTCTAAATCAATAGTTACAACGATTTAGTGCAGACATTTGAAGTTTATCGGCCAGTTAAAGCGATCATTCTAAAGTTATTATTGATGCTCATTGAGTAAAGGCATATAAATGAAGCATATGTCATGGCATCACCCAGTTCGGGATAGATTGGATTACATGGATGCTTTTCCGTATTTATTTCTATCTCAAATTTTATCACAATATAGAAATCGAGCTAGCTTAACGTGGGCATTGGATTCGTGTCATTCTGAGCTCTAAATCATAAGTTACGGACGATTTAATGCGGACATGTAAAATTGATCGGCATGTTAAAATGATAATTCTAAACTGATCATTGGTGCTGATTGAGTGAGGGCTTATAAATGAAGCATAATGCATGACATCATGAAGTTCGTGAAAGATTGGGTTAATTGGACACTTTGTCGTATCTATTTCTGTCTCAAATTTTGTCACAATATAGAATATAAAGCTAGCTTAACGTGGGCATTGGATTTGTGTCATTCTGAGCTCTAAATCATAAGTTAAGGACGATTTAGTGCAAACATGTAAAATTGATCGGCCAGATAAAGTGATAATTCTAAACTCATCATTGGTGCTCATTGAGTAAAGGCTTATAAATGAAGCATAATGAATGGCATCACACATTTTGGGATAGATTGGGTTACATGGACGCTTTGTCGTATCTATTTCTGTCTCAAATTTGTCACCATATAGATATTGAGCTAGCTTAAAGTGGGCATTGGATTCATGTCATTATGAGCTCTCAATCATAAGTTACGGATGATTTATTGCAAACATGTCAAAATGATTGGCCAATTAAAGTGATCATTCTAAATAGATCATTTGTGCTCATTGGGTAAAGGCTTATAAATGAAGCATAATGCATGACATCATGCAGTTCAAGATAGATTCGATTACTTGAACGCTTTTTCGTATCGATTTATGTCTCCAATTTTGTCATAGTATAGAAAATTGAGTTACCGTAACGTGGGCATTCGATTCATGTCATTCTGAGCTCTAAATCAAAATTTAGGTACGATTTAGTGCGGACATGTCAAGTTGATCGGCCAGTTAAAGTGATCCTTCTAAACGGATCATTGGTGCTCATTGAGTAAAGGCTTATAAATGAAGCATAATGCATGGCATCATGTACTTTTGGCTGGATTAGATTAATTGAACGCCTTTTTGTATATATTTATGTCTCAAATTTTTTCACAATATAGAAAATTAAGTTAGCTTAACGTTTGGATTTGTGTCATTTTGAGCTCTAAATCAAAATTTATGGATGATTTAGTGTGGACATGTCAAGTTGATTGGCGACGAATCATTAGTGCTGATTGAGTAAAAGCTTATAAATGAAGCATAATGCATGACATCCCGCAGTTCAGGATTGATTCGATTACTTGAACGTTTTTTTGTATCTATTTCTGTCTCAAATTTTGTCACAATATAGAAAATTGAGCTAGCTTAACGTGGGCATTGAATTCGAGTCAGTTTTATCTAAAACATTGTTACGGACAATTTAATATGCAGTCACTCTCATTCGTGCTCCTTGAGAAAAGGCTTATAAATGAAGCATAATGCATGGCATCATGCAGTTTTGGCTAAATTGGATTACTTGAACGCTTTTTCGTATCTATTTATGTCTCAATTTTTGTCACAATATAGAAAATTGAGGTACCTTAACGTGGGAATTGGATTCGTGTTATTCTGAGCTATAAATCAAAAGTCACTGACATTTTAGTGCGGATAAGTCAAGTTGATCGCCTCGTTAAAGCGATAATTCTAAACCGATCACTGATACTCATTACGTAAATGCCTATAGATGAAGCATAAAACATGACATCACAAATTTTGGGATAGAGTTAATTACTTGGACGCTTTGTCATATCAAGTTTTGTCTCAAATTTTTCAAAATAAAAAAATTGAGCTAGCTTAACGTCGGCATTGGATTCGTGTCATTCTGATCTCCGAATCAAAAGTTCCGGACGATGTATTGCAGACATGTCAAATTGAAGTGATCATTCTAAACTAATCATTGGTGCTTATAGAGTAAAGGCTAATAAATGAAGCATAATGCATGACATCATGCAGTTCGGGATAGATTGGATTACTTGAACGCTTTGTCGTATCTATTTCTGTCTAAGATTTTTTCACAAAATAGAAAATTCAGCTAGTTTAACGTGGGCATTGGATTCATTTCATTCTGAGCTCTAAACCAAACGTTACGGACGATTTAAGGTGGACATGCCAAGTTGATCCGCCAGTTAAAGTGTAATATTCTAAACTGATCATTGCTGCACATTGAGTAAAGGCTTATAAATGAAATGTAGTGCATGGCATCACACAGTTTTTGCTGGATTGGATTATTTGAATGCCTATTTGTATCTATTTCTTTCTCAAAGTTTCTCACAATATAAAAAATTGAGGTAGCTTAATGTGGGCATTGGTTTCGTGTCATTCTGAGCTCTAAATCAAAAGTTACAGACGATTTAGTGCAGACATGTCAAGTTGATCGGTAAATTAAAGTGATCATTCTAAATTGATCACTGGTGCTCACTGAGTAAAGGCATATAAATGAGTCATAATGCATGGCATCACGCTGTTCGGTATAGATTGGATTACATGGACACTTTGTCGTATCTATTGTTGTCTCAAATTTTGTCACAATATAGAATTTGGCTAGCTTTAACGTGGGCATTGGATTCGTGTCATTCTGAGCTCTAAATCAAAAGTTACGGACGATTTAGTGCAGACATGTCAAGTTGATCGGCCAATAAAAATTATCTTTCTTAACTAATCATTGGTGCTCATTGCTTAAAAAGCTTATAAGTGAAGCATAATGCATGTCATCACACACATTCTAATAGATCGGATTATTTAGAAACTTTGTCATCTCTATTTCTGTCTATAATTTTGTCAGAATATAGAAAATTGAGGTAGTTTAACGTGGGCATTGGATTCGTTTAATTCTTAGCACTAAATCATAAGTTAAGGACAAATTAGTGCGGACATGTAAAGTTGCTAGGCCAGTTAAAGTGATCATTCTAGACTGATCATTGGTGCTGATAAAGTAAATGTTTATAAATGAAGCATAAAGCATGGCATTACAAAGTACCGGGTAGATTGGATTACTTGGACGCTCTATCGTCTCCACTTCTCTCTCAAATTTTGTCAAAATATAGAAAATTGAGCTAGCCTAACATGGGCATTGGATTCGTACGATTCCAAGGTCTAAATCAAAAGTTACATACGATTTAGTGCGGACATGTCAAGTTCATAGGCCAGTTAATATGATTATTCTAAACTGATAATTCTAGCTCATTAATTAAAAGCTTATAAATGTAGCATAATGAATGCCATCATGCAGTTCGGGATAGATTGGATTACATGGATGCTTTTTTGTACCTATTTTCGTTTTAATTTTTTTCAGAATATAGAAAATTGAGTTAGCTTAACATGGCCATTGGATTCGTGTCATTCTTAGCTCTAAATCAATGGTTACAGACGATTTGGTGTGGACATGTCAATTTGATCATCAAGTTAAAATGATCATTCTTAACTAATTATTGATGCTTATTGAGTAAGGGCTTATAAATGAAAGATAATGCAGGGCATTACACAGTTAGGGATAGATTGAATTACTTGGACGCTTTGTTATATCTAGTTATGTCACAATATAGAAAATTGAACTAGGTTAACGTGGACATTGGATTCGTGTCATTCACAGCTCGAAATCATAAGTTACAGATAATTTAGTGCGGACATGTCAAGTTGATCAGCAAGTAAAAATAATCATTCGTAGCTGATAATTGGTGCTCATTGATTAAAAGCTTATAAATGAAGCATAATGCATAGCATCACACAGTTTGGAATAGATTGGATTACTTGGACGACTTGTCGTGTCAATTTTTGTCTATAACTTTTTCAATATGTAGAAAATTGAGCTAGCTTAACAATGGTATTGGATTCGTGTCAATCTGAGCTCTGAATCATAAGTTACGGGGGATTTAGTGCGGACATGTCAAGTTGATCGGCCAGTTAAAGTGATGATTCTAAACTGATCATTGGTACAGATTAAGTAAACACTTATAAAAGAAGAATAAAGCATGGTATCACGAAATTTTGGATAGATTGGATTACTTGGATGCTATGACGTCTATATTTCTATCTCAAATTTTATCAAAATATAGAAAATTGAGCTAGCTTAACGTGTGCATTGGATTCATGTCATTCCGAGGTCTAAATCAAAAGTTACATAAAATTTAGTGCGGACATGTCATGTTGATATGCCAGTTAATATGACTATTCTAAAGTGATCATTAGTGCTCATTGAGTAAGGGCTAATAAGTTAATCATAATCATGGTATCACGCATTTTTAGTTAGATTGGATTACTTGGACTCTTTTTCGTATCTATATATGTCTCAAATATTTTCACAATATAAAAAATTGAGCCAGCTTAATGTGGGAATTGGATTCGTGTCATTCTGAGCTCTAAATCAAAAGTTACGAACGATTTAGTGCGGACATGTCAAGTTGATCGGCCTGTTAAAATGATCAACCTTAACTGATTATTGGTGCCCATAGAGTAAATGCTTATTAATGAAACATAATGCATGGCATCACGCAGTACGGGATTGAATGGATTACTTGGATGCTTTGTCATATTTATTTCTGTCAAAAATTTTGTCACAATATAGAAAATTGAGCTAGCTTAACGTGGGCAATTGGATTTGTGTCAGTATGAGTTCTAAATCATAAGTTACGGACGATTTAATGCGGATATGTCAAGTTGATAGGCCAATTAAAATGATTTTTCTTAACTGATCATTGGTGCTCATTGCTGAAAAGTTTATAAGTGAAGCATAATGCATGGCATCACGCACTTTGGAATAGATTGGATTATTTAGACACTTTGTCTTCTCTATTTCAGTCTATATTTTTGTCAAAATATAGAAATTGAGGTAGCTTAGCGTGGGCATTGGATTCGTGTCATTCTTAGCTCTAAATCATAAGTTACAGGCGAATTAGTGGGGACATGTGAAGTTGCTAGGCCAGTTAAAGTAATCATTCTAAACTGATCATTGGTGCTGATAAAGTAAATGCTTATAAATGAAGCATAAAGCATGGCATTACGAAGTTCCGGATAGACTTGATTACTTGAACGCTTGGTCGCCTCTACTTCTATTTCAAATTTTGGCAAGATATAGAAAATTGAGCTAGCTTAACATTGGCATTGGATTCGTGCCATTACAAGGTCTAAATCAAAAGTTACATACGATTTATTGCGGACATGTCAAGTTGATAGGCCAGTTAATATGATTATTCTAAACTGATCATTCTAGCTCATTAATTAAAGGCTTATAAATGTAGCATAATGAATGCCATCATGCAGTTTGGGATAGATTGGATTACTTGGACGCTTTTTTCGTACCTATTTTTGTTTTAAATTTTTTCAGAATATAGAAAATTGGGTTAGCTTAACATGGGCATTGGATTCGTGTCGTTCTGAGCTCTAAATCAAAAGTTACGAACGATTTAGTGAATACATATCAAGTTGATCGGATAGTTAAAATGATTATTCTGAACTGATCATTGGTGCTCATTGAGTAAAGGCTTATAAATGAAACATAATGCATGGCATCATGCATTTCGAGATAGATTGGATTACTTGGATACTTTGTCATATCAATTTCATTCTCACTTTTTGTCACAATATAAAAAATTGAGCTAGCTTAACGTGGGCATTGGATTCATGTCTTTCTCAGCTCTAAATCTAAAGTTATGCACCATTTAGTGTGGAAATGTCAAGTTTATCGGAAAGTTAAAATGATCATTTTTATTGATAATTGGTACTCATTGATTAAAAGCTTATAAATAAATCATAATGTATGGCATCCCGCAGTTTGAGATAGATTGGATTAGTTGGAAGCTTTGTCGTCTCTAATTTTGTCTATAACATTTTTCAAAGTATAGAAATTTGAGCTAGCTTAACATTGGCATTGGATTCATGTCATTCTGAGCTCTAAATCATAAGTTACAGACGATTTAGTGCGGACATGTCAGGTTGATTGGCCAGGTAAAGTGATCATTCTTAACTGATCATTGGTGCTCAATGAGTATAGGCTTAGAAATGAAGCATAATGCATGGCATCATGTAGTGTGGGATAGATTGGATTACATGTACGTTTTGTCGTATCTATTTTGGTCTCAAATTTTGTGACAATATAGAAGATTGAGCTAGCTTAACGTGGGCATTGGATTCGTGTCATTCTTAGCTCTAAATCAAAGGCTACAGACGATTTTGTGCGGACATGTCAATTTCATCATCAAGTTAAAATGATCATTCTTAACTAATCATTGATGCTTATTGAGTAAGGGCTTATAAATGAAACATAATGCATGGCATCACACAGTTCGGGATAGATTGAATTACTTGGACGCTTTGTTAAATCTATTTATGTCACAATATAGAAAATTGAGCTAGGTAAACATGGACATTGGATTCTTGCCATTCAGAGCTCAAAATCATAAGTTATAGATAATTTGGTGCGGACATGTCAAGTTGATCAACAAGTTAAAGTGATCATTCTTAGCTGATAATTGGTGCTCATTAATTAAAAGCTTAAAAATGAAGCATAATGCGTAACATCCCACAGTTTGGAATTGATTGGATTACTTGGACGACTTGTCGTCTCAATTTTTGTCTATAACTTTTTCAAAATATTGAAAATTGAGCTAGCTTAACAACGGTATTGGATTCGTGTCAATCTGAGCTCTAAATCATAAGTTACAGACGATTTAGTGCGGACATGTCAAGTTGATCGGCCAGTTAAAGTGATGATTCTAAACTGATCATTGGTACAGATTAAGTAAACACTTATAAAAGAAGAATAAAGCATGGTATCACGAAATTTTGGATAGATTGGATTACTTGGATGCTATGTCGTCTATATTTCTATCTCAAATTTTATAAAAATATAGAAAATTTAGCTAGCTTAACGTGTGCATTGGATTCATGTCATTCCGAGGTCTAAATCAAAAGTTACATACAATTTAGTGCGGACATGTTATGTTGATAGGCAGTTAATATGACTATTCTAAAGTGATCATTAGTGCTCATTGAGTAAGGGCTAATAAGTTAATCATAATCATGGTATCATGCAATTTTGGTTAGATTGGATTACTTGGACTCTTTTTTCGTATCTATTTATGTCTCAAATTTTTTCACAATATAAAAAATTGAGCCACCTTAATGTGGGAATTGGATTCGTGTCATTCTGAGCTCTAAATCCAAAGTTACGAATGAATTAGTGCGAACATGTCAAGTTGATCGGCATGTTAAAATGATCAACCTTAACTGATTATTGGTGCCCATAGAGTAAATGCTTATTAATGAAGCATAATGCATGGCATCGCGCAGTACGGGATAGAATGGATTACTTGGATGCTTTGTCGTATTTATTTCTGTCGAAACGTTTGTCATAATATAGAAAATTGAGCTAGCTTAACGTTGGCAATTGGATTCGTGTCAGTATGAGCTCTAAATCATAAGTTACGGATGATTTAGTGCGGACATGTCAAGTTGATCGGCCAATTGAAATGATCTTTCTTAACTGATCATTGGTGCTCATTGCTCAAAAGCTTATAAGTGAAGCATAATGCATGGCATCACGCACTTTGGAATAGATTGGATTATTTAGACACTTTGTCGTCTCTATTTCAGTCTATAATTTTGTCAAAATATAGAAAATTGAGGTAGCTTAACGTGGGCATTGGATTCGTGTCATTCTTAGCTCTAAATCATAGGTTACAGGCGAATTAGTGGGGACATGTGAAGTTGCTAGGCCAGTTAAAGTGATCATTCTAAACTGATCATTGGTGCTGATAAAGTAAATGCTTATAAATGAAGCATAAAGCATGGCATTACAAAGTTCCGGATAGACTTGATTACTTGAATGCTATGTCGCCTCTACTTCTATCTCCTATTTGGGCAAGATATAGAAAACTGAGCTAGCTAAACATTGGCATTGGATTCGTGCCATTCCAAGGTCTAAATCAAAAGTTACATACGATTTATTGCGGACATGTCAAGTTGTAGGCCAGTTAATATGATTATTCTAAACTGATCATTCTAGCTCATTAATTAAAGGCTTATAAATGTAGCATAATGAATGCCATCATGCAGTTTGGGATAGATTGGATTACTTGGACGCTTTTTTCGTACCTATTTTTGTTTTAAATTTTTTCAGAATATAGAAAATTGGGTTAGCTTAACATGGGCATTGGATTCGTGTCGTTCTGAGCTCTAAATCAAAAGTTACGAACAATTTAGTGAATACATATCAAGTTGATCGGATAGTTAAAATGATTATTCTGAACTGATCATTGGTGCTCGTTGAGTAAAGGCTTATAAATGAAACATAATGCATGGCATCATGCATTTCGAGATAGATTGGATTACTTGGATACTTTGTCATATCAATTTCATTCTCACTTTTTGTCACAATATAAAAAATTGAGCTAGCTTAACGTGGGCATTGGATTCATGTCTTTCTCAGCTCTAAATCTAAAGTTATGCACCATTTAGTGTGGAAATTTCAAGTTTATCGGAAAGTTAAAATGACCATTTTAATTGATAATTGGTACTCATTGATTAAAAGATTATAAATAAATCATAATGTACGGCATCCCGCTGTTTGAGATAGATTGGATTAGTTGGAAGCTTTGTCGTCTCTAATTTTGTCTATAACATTTTTCAAAGTATAGAAATTTGAGCTAGCTTAAAATTGGCATTGGATTCCTGTCATTCTGAGCTCTAAATCATAACTTAAGACGATTTAGTGCGGACATGTCAAGTTGATCGGCCAGGTAAAGTGATCATTCTTAACTGATCATTGGTGCCCAATGAGTATAGGCTTAGAAATGAAGCATAATGCATGGCATCATGTAGTGCGGGATAGATTGGGTTACATGTACGTTTTGTCGTATCTATTTTGGTCTCAAAATTTGTGACAATATAGAAATTTGAGCTAGCTTAACGTGGGCATTGGATTCGTGTCATTCTTAGCTCTAAATCAAAGGCTACAGACGATTTGGTGCGGACATGTCAATTTGATCATCAAGTTAAAATGATCATTCTTAACTAATCATTGATGCTTATTGAGTAAGGGCTTATAAATGAAACATAATGCATGGCATCACACAGTTCGATATAGATTGAATTACTTGGATGTTTTGTTATATCTATTTATGTCACAATATAGAAAATTGAGCTAGGTAAACGTGGACATTGGATTCGTGTCATTCTGAGCTCGAAATCATAAGTTACAGATAATTTAGTGCGGACATGTCAAGTTGATCAGTAAGTTAAAATGATCATTCTTAGCTGATAATTGGTGCTCATTGATTAAAAGCTTATAAATGAAGCATAATGCATAGCATCACACAGGTTGGGATAGATTGGATTACTTGGACCACTTGTCGTCTCAATTTTTGTCTATAATTTTTTCAAAATATAGAAAATTGAGCTAGCTTAACGTGGGTATTGGATTCGTGACAATCTGAGCTCTGAATCATAAGTTACGGACGATTAAGTGCGGACATGTCAAGTTGATCGGCCAGTTAAAGTGATCATTCTAAACTGATCATTGGTATAGATTAAGTAAACACTTATAAAAGAATAATAAACCATGGTATCACGAAATTCTGGAGAGATTGGATTACTTGGATGCTATGTCGTATATATTTCTATCTCAAATTTTGTCAAAATATAGAAAATTGAGCTGGCTTAACGTGTGCATTTGATTCATGTCATTCCGAGGTCTAAATCAAAAGTTACATACAATTTAGTGCGGACATGTCATGTTGATAGGCCAGTTAATATGACTATTCTAAAGTGATCATTAGTGCTCATTGAGTAAGGGCTAATGAGTTAATCATAATCATTGTATCACGCAATTTTGGTTAGATTGGATTACTTGTACGCTTTTTCGTATCTATTTATGTCTCAAATTTTTTCACAATATAAAAAATTGAGTCAGCTTAATGTGGGCATTAGATTCGTGTCTTTCTGAGCTCTAAATCAAAAGTTACGAACGATTTAGTGCGGACATCTCAAGTTGATCGGCATGTTAAAATGATCAACCTTAACTGATTATTGGTGCCCATAGAGTAAATGCTTATTAATGATGCATAATGCATGGCATCACGCAGTACGGGATAGACTGGATTACTTGGACGCTTTGTCGTATTTATTTCTGTCAAAAATTTTGTCACAATATTGAAAATTAAGCTAGCTTAACGTGGGCAATTGTTTTCGTGTCAGTATGAGCTCTAAATCATAAGTTACGTATGATTTAGTACGGAGATGTCAAGTTGATCGGCCAATTAAAATGATCTTTCTTAACTAATCATTAGTGCTCATTGCTTAAAAGCTTATAAGTGAAGCATAATGCATGGCATCACGCACTTTGAAATAGATTAGATTAATTAGACACTTTGTCATCTCTATTTCAGTCTAAAATTTTGTCAAAATATAGAAAATTGAGGTAGCTTAACGTGGGCATTGGATTCGTGTCATTCTTAGCTCTAAATCATAAGTTACAGGCGAATTGGGGACATGTGAAGTTGCTAGGCCAGTTAAAGTGATCATTCAAAACTGATCATTGGTGCTGATAAAGTAAATACTTATAAATGAAGCATAAAGCATGGCATTACGAAGTTCCGGATAGACTTGATTACTTGAACGCTCTGTCGCCTCTACTTCTATCTCAAATTTTGGCAAGATATAGAAAATTGAGCTAGCTTAACATTGGCATTGGATTCGTGCCATTCCAAGGTCTAAATCAAAAGTTACATACGATTTATTGCGGACATGTCAAGTTGATAGGCCAATTAATATGACTATTCTAAACTGATCATTCTAGATCATTAATTAAAGGCTTATAAATGTAGCATAATGAATGCCATCATGCAGTTTGGGATAGATTGGATTACTTGGACGCTTTTTTCGTACCTATTTTTGTTTTAAATTTTTTCAGAATATAGAAAATTGGGTTAGCTTAACATGGGCATTGGATTCGTGTCGTTCTGAGCTCTAAATCAAAAGTTACGAACGATTTAGTGAATACATATCAAGTTGATCGGATAGTTAAAATGATTATTCTGAACTTATCATTGGTGCTCATTGAGTAAAGGCTTATAAATGAAACATAATGCATGGCATCATGCATTTCGAGATAGATTGGATTACTTGGATATTTTGTCATATCAATTTCATTCTCACTTTTTGTCACAATATAAAAAATTGAGCTAGCTTAACGTGGGCATTGGATTCATGTCTTTCTCAGCTCTAAATCTAAAGTTATGCACCATTTAGTGTGGAAATGTCAAGTTTATCGAAAAGTTAAAATGATCATTTTAATTGATAATTGGTACTCATTGATTAAAAGCTTATAAATAGATCATAATGTATGGCATTGCGCAGTTTGAGATAGATTGGATTAGTTGGAAGTTTTGTCGTCTCTAATTTTGTCTATAACATTTTTCAAAGTATAGAAATTTAAGCTAGCTTAACATTGGCATTGGATTCATGTCATTCTGAGCTCTAAATCATAAGTTACAGACGATTTAGTGCAGACATGTCAAGTTGATCGGCCAGGTAAAGTGATCATTCTTAACTGATCATTGGTGCTCAATGAGTATAGGCTTAGAAATGAAGCATAATGCATGGCATCATGTAGTGCGGGATAGATTGGATTACATGTACGTTTTTTCGTATCTATTTTGGTCAAAAATTTTGTGACAATATAGAAAATTGAGTTAGCTTAACATGGGCATTGGATTCGTGTCATTCTTAGCTCTAAATCAAAGGCTACAGACGATTTGGTGCGGACATGTCAATTTGATCATCAAGTTAAAATGATCATTCTTAACTAATCATTGATGCTTATTGAGTAAGGGCTTATAAATGAAACATAATGCATGGCATCACACAGTTCGAGATAGATTGAATTACTTGGACGCTTTGTTATATATATTTATGTCACAATATAGAAAATTGAGCTAGGTAAACGTGGACATTGGATTCTTGTCATTCAGAGCTCGAAATCATAAGTTACAGATAGTTTAGTGCGGACATGTCAAGTTGATCAGCAAGTTAAAATGATCATTCTTAGCTGATTATTGGTGCTCATTAATTAAAAGCTTATAAATGAAGCATAATGCATAACATCACACAGTTTGAGATAGATTGGATTACTTGGACGACTTGTTGTCTCAATTTTTGTCTATAATTTGTTCAAAATATAGAAAATTGAGCTACCTTAACGTGGGTATTGGATTCGTGTCAATCTGAGCTCTGAATCATAAGTTATGGATGATTTAGTGCGGACATGTCAAGTTGATCGGCCAGTTAAAGTGATGATTCTAAACTGATCATTGGTACAGATTAAGTAAACACTTATAAAAGAAGAATAATGCATGGTATCACGAAATTTTGGATAGATTGGATTACTTGGACGCTATATCGCCTATATTTCTATCTCAAATTTTGTCAAAATATAGAAAATTAAGCTAGCTTAACGTGTGCATTGGATTCATGTCATTCCGGGGTCTTAATCAAAAGTTACATACAATTTAGTGTGGACATGTCATGTTGATAGGCCAGTTAATATGACTATTCTAAAGTGATCATTAGTGCTCATTTTGTAAGGGCTAATAAGTTAATCATAATCATGGTATCACGCAATTTTGGTTAGATTGGATTACTTGGACGCTTTTTCGTATATATTTATGTCTCAAATTTTTTCACAATATAAAAAATTGAGTCACCTTAATGTGGGCATTGGGTTCGTGTCAATCTGAGGTCTAAATCAAAAGTTACGAACGATTTAGTGCGGACATGTCAAGTTGATTGGCATGTTAAAATGATCAACCTTAACTGATTATTGGTGCCCATAGAGTAAATGCTTATTAATGAAGCATAATGCATGGCATCACGCAGTACGGGATAGACTGGATTACTTGGACGCTTTGTCGTATTTATTTCTGTCGAAAATTTTGTCACAATATAGACAATTGAGCTAGCTTAACGTGGGCAATTGTTTTCGTGTTAGTATGAGCTCTAAATCATAAGTTACAGATGATTTAGTACGGAGATGTCAAGTTGATCGGCCAATTAAAATAATTTTTCTTAACTGATCATTAGTGCTCATTGCTTAAAAGCTTATAAGTGAAGCATAATGCATGGCATCACGCACTTTGAAATAGATTGGATTATTTAGACACTTTGTCGTCTCTATTTCAGTCTATAATTTTGGCAAAATATAGAAAATTGAGGTAGCTTAACGTGGGCATTGGATTCGTGTCATTCTTAGCTCTAAATCATAAGTTACAGGCGAATTAGTGGGGACATGTGAAGTTGCTAGGCCAGTTAAAGTGATCATTCTAAACTGATCATTGGTGCTGATAAAGTAAATGCTTAGAAATGAGGCTAAAGCATGGCATTAGGAAGTTCCAGATAGACTTGATTACTTGAACGCTCTGTCGCCTCAACTTCTATCTCAAATTTTGTAAAAATATAGAACATTGAGCTAGCTTAACATTAGCATTGGATTCGTGCCATTCCAAGGTCTAAATCAAAAGTTACATACGATTTATTGCGGACATGTCAAGTTGATAGGCCAGTTAATATGATTATTCTAAACTTATCATTCTAGCTCATTAATGAAAGGCTTATAAATGTAGCATAATGAATGCCATCATGCAGTCTGGGATAGATTGGATTACTTTGACGCTTTTTTCGTACCTATTTTTGTTTAAAATTTTTTCAGAATAAAGAAAATTGGGTTAGCTTAACATGGGCACTGGATTTGTGTCGTTCTGAGCTCTAAATCAAAAGTTACGAACCTTTAGTGAATACATATCAAGTTGATCGGATAGTTTAAATGATTATTCTGAACTGATCATTGGTGCTCTTGAGTAAAGGCTTATAAATGAGACATAATGCATGGCATCACGCATTTCGAGATAGATTGGATTACTTGGATACTTTGTCATATCAATTTCATTCTCACTTTTTGTCACAATATAAAAAATTGAGCTAGCTTAACGTGGGCATTGGATTCATGTCTTTCTCAGCTCTAAATCTAAATTTACGCACCATTTAGTGTGGAAATGTCAAGTTTGTCGGAAAGTTAAAATGATCATTTTAATTGATAATTGGTGCTCATTGATTAAAAGCTTATAAATAAATCATAATGCATGGCATCACGCAGTTTGAGATAGATTGGATTAGTTGGAAGCTTTGTCGTCTCTAATTTTGTCTATAATATTTATCCAAATATAGAAATTTGAGCAACCTTAACATTGGCATTGGATTCATGTCATTTTGAGGTCTAAATCATAAGTTACAGACGATTTAGTGTAGACCTGTCAAGTTGATCGGCCAGGTAAAGTGATCATTTTTAACTGATCATTGGTGCTCAATGAGTATAGGCTTAGAAATGAAGCATAATGCATGGCATCATGTAGTGTGGGATAGATTGGATTACATGTACGTATTGTCGTATCTATTTTCATCTCAAATTTTGTGACAATATAGAAAATTGAGCTAGCTTAACATGGGCATTGGATTCGTGTCATTCTTAGCTATAAATCAAAGGTTACAGACGATTTGGTGCGGACATGTCAATTTGATCATCAAGTTAAAATGATCATTCTTAACTAATCATTGATGCTTATTGAGTAAGGGCTTATAAATGAAACATAATGCATGGCATCACATAGTTCTGGATAGATTGAATTACTTGGACGCTTTGGTATATCTATTTATGTCACAATATAGAAAATTGAGCTAGCTTAACGTGTGCATTGGATTCATGTCATTCCGAGGTCTAAATCAAAAGTTACATACAATTTAGTGCGAACATGCCATGTTTATAGGCCAGTTAATATGACTATTCTAAAGTGATCATTAGTGCTCATTGAGTAAGGGCTAATAAGTTAATCATAATCATGGTATCACGCAATTTTGGTTAGATTGGATTACTTGGACGCTTTTTCGTATCTATTTATCTCTCAAATTTTTTCACAATATAAAAAATTGAGCCAGCTTAATGTGGGCATTGGATTCTTGTCATTCTAAGCTCTAAATCAAAAGTTAGTGTGGACATGTCAAGTTGATCGGCCTGTTAAAATGATCAACCTTAACTGATTAGTGGTGCCCATAGAGTAAATGCTTATTAATGAAGCAAAATGCATGGCATCACGCAGTATGGGATAGACTGGATTACTTGCACACTTTGTTGTATTTATTTCTGTCGAAAATTTTGTCACAATATAGAAAATTGAGCTAGCTTAACGTGGGCAATTGGATTCGTGTTAGTATGAGCTCTAAATCATAAGTTACGGATGATTTAGTGCGGACATGTCAAGTTGATCGGCCAATTAAAATGATCTTTCTTAACTGATCATTGGTGCTCATTGCTTAAAAGCTTATAAGTGAAGCATAACTGATCATTGGTGCTCATTGCATTGGATTCATGTCATTATGAGCTCTAAATCATAAGATACAGACGATTTAGTGCGGACATGTCAAGTTGATCGCCAGGTAAAGTAATTATTCTAAACTGATCATTGGTTCAGATTAAGTAAACGCTTACAAAAGATGCATTACTTGGACACTTTACGTCTCTATTTCTATAGATTAAAGGCTTGTAAATGAAGCATAATGCATGACATCACCCAGTTCAGGATAGGTTGGAATACTTGGATGCTTTTTCGTATCTATTTTTGTATCAGATGATGTCACAATATAGAAAATTGAGCAAGCTTAATGTAGGCATTGGATTCGTGTCATTCTGAGCTCTAAATCATAAGTTACGGACGATTTAGTGAGGATATGTCAAGTTGATCGGCCATTTAAAGTGATCATTCTAACCTGATCATTGCTGCTCATTGAGTAAAGGGTTATAAATGAAGCAAAATGCATGCCATCACGCAATTTTGGCACCTTGGATTACTTGAACGCTTTTTGGTATTCTGAGCTCATTGAGTAAAGGCTTATAAATGAAGCATATGCATTGCATCACACAGTTTTGGCTAGGTTGGATTACTTGAATGCATTTTTGTATCTATTTTTTTCTCAAATTTTGTCACAATATAAAAAATTGAGCTAGCTTAACAAGGGCATTGGATTCATGTTATTCTGAACTCTAAATCAAAAGTTACGTACGATTTTGTGCGGACATGTCAAGTTGATCGCCTTGTTAAAGTGACCATTCTAAACTGATCATTGGTGCTCATTAAGTAAACGCATATAAATGAAGCATAAAGCATGGCATCACGCAGTTTTAGATAGCGTGAATTACTTGGATGCTTTTTCGTATCTAGTTCTTACAATATAAAAAATTGAGTTAGCTTAACGTGTGCATTGGATTCGTGTCATTCTGAGCTCTAAATCAAAAGTGACAGACGAATTTGTGCGGATATGTCAAGATCGACAAGTTACATTGATCATTCTCAACTGATCATTGGTGCTCATTGAGTAAAGGCTTATAAATGAAGCAAAATGCATGGCATCACGTAGTTTTGGCTAGCTTGAATTACTTGAATTTCTTTTTCGTATCTATTTTGGTATTGAATTTTGTCACAATATAGAAAATTGAGCTAGGTTAATGTGGGCATTGGATTCGTGATATTCGGAGCTTTAAATCAAAAGTTATGGACGATTTAGTGCGGACATGTCAAGCTGATCGCTTAGCTGAAGTGATCATTTGAAACTGATCATTGGTGCTCATTAAGTAAACGCATATAAATGAAGCATAATGCATGATATAACGCAGTTCGGGATAGACTGGATTACTTGGACACTTTGTCGTATCTATTTTTGTCTCCAATTTTGCCACAATATAGAAAACATAGCTCGCTTAACGTGGGCATTGGATTCGTGTTATTATGAGCTCTAAATCAAAAATGATGGATATTTTAGTGCAGACATGTAAAGTTGATCGACCAATTAAATTGATCATTCTAAACTGATCATTGTTGCTCATTTATTAATGGCTTATAAATGAAGCATAATACATGACATCACATAGTTTTGGAAAGATTTGATTACTTGGAGGACTTGTTTAAGCAATTGTAATCTTAAAATTTATCACAAAATAAAAGATTGAGCTAGCTTCACCTAGGCATTGGATTCGTATAATTATGTGCTCTAAATCAAAAGTTACAAACGATTTAGTGCAGAAATGTTAAGTTGATCGGCCAATTAAAGTGATCATTCTAAACTGAGCATTGGTGCTCATTGAGTAAAGGCATATAAATGAAGCATAATGCATGGCATCACGCAGTTCGGGACAGATTAGATTACATGGACGATTTGTTGTATCTAATTATATCTCAATTTTTTTCACAATATAGAAATTGAGCTAGCTTAAAGTGGCCATTGGATTCGTGTCATTTTAAGCTCTAAATCAAAAGTTACTGACGATTTAGTGCGGACATGTCAAGTTGATCGGCCAGTTAGAGTGATCATTCTAAATAGATAATTGGTGCTCATTGAGTAAAGGCTTATAAATGAAGCATAATGCACGATATCACGTAGTTTGGGATGGATTGGATTACTTAGACACTTTGTTGTATCTATTTCTATTGCAAATTTTGTCACAATATAGAAAATTGAGCTAGATTAACGTGGGCCTTGGATTCGTGTCATTCTGAGCTCTAAACATAAGTTACGGACGATTTAGTGCGGAAATGTCAAGTTGATCGGCCAATTAAAGGGATCATTCTTAACAGATTATTGGTGCTCATTAACTAAAGGGTTATAAATGAAGCAAAATGCATGGCATCACGCCGTTTTGCCTAGAATTGATTACTTGAACACTTTTTTGTATCTATTTCTGTCTCAAATTTTGTCATAATACAGAAAATTGAGCTAGATTTACGTGGGCATTGGATTTGTGTCATTCTGAGGACTAATTCAGAAGTTAGGGACGATTTAGTGCGTACATGTCAAGTTGATTGGCTACTTAAAGTGATCATCATTGGTGCTCATTGAGTAAAGGCTTATAAATGAAGCATATGCATGGCATCACACAGTTTTGGCTAGATTGGATTACTTGAACGCCTTTTCGTATCTATTTTGTCTCAAATTTTGTCACAATATTGAAAATTGAGCTAGCTTAACAAGGGCATTGGATTCGTCTTATTCTGAACTCTAAATCAAAAGTTACGTACAATTTAGTGCGGACATGTCAAGTTGATCGCCTAGTTAAAGTGACCATTCTAAACTTATCATTGGTGCTCATTAAGTAAACGCATATAAATGAAACATAAAGCATGGCCTCACGCAGTTTTAGATAGCGTGAATTACTTGGACGCTTTTTCGTATCTAGTTCTGTGTCAAATTTTTTTACAATATAAAAAATTGAGCTAGCTTAACGTGTGCATTGGATTCGTGTCATTCTGATCTCTAAATCAAAAGTGACAGACGATTTTGTGCGGATATGTCAAGATCGGCCAGTTACATTGATCATTCTAAAATGATCATTGGTGCTCATTGAGTAAGACTTATAAACGAAGCATAATGCATGGCATCACACAGTTCGGAATAGATTGGATTGCATGGACCCTTTTTCGTATCTATTTCTGTCTCAAGCTTTGTCAAAATATAGAAATTTGAGCTAGCTTAACGTGGGCATTGGATTAGTGTCATTCTGAGCTCTAAATCAAAAGTTATGGACGATTTGGTTTGGACATGTTGAGTTGATCGGTCAGGTTAAGTGATAATTCCAAACTGATCATTGGTGCTCATTGAGTAAAGGCATATAAATGAAGCATAATGCATGCCATCACGCAGTTCGGGATAGATTGGATTACATGGACGCTATGTCGTATCTATTTCTGTGTTCAATTTTGTCACAATATAGAAAATTCCTTCACGTGGGCATTGGTTTCGTGTCATTCGGAGCTCTAAATCAAACATTATGGACTGTTTAGTGCAGACATGTCATTTTGATCAGCCAGTGAAAGTGATCATTCTAAACTGATCATTGGTGCTCATTGAGTAAATGCTTATAAATGAAGCATAATGCATGACATCTCGTAGTTCGGGATTGTTTGGTTTGCTTGGACGCTTTGTCGTATCAATTTCAGTCTCAATTTTTGTCAAAATATAGAAAATTGAGATATATTAACATGGTCACTGGATTCGCATTATTCTGAGCTCTAAATCAAAAGTTATGGACGATTTAGTGTAGACATGTCAACCTCATCTCATAGTTAAAGTGGTCATTCTAAACTGATCATTGGTACTCATTAAGTAAACCCTTATAAATGAAGCATAAAGCATGTCCTCACAGAGTTTGGGATAGAGTGGATTACTTGGACGCTTTGTCGTATCTAGTTCTATCTCAAATTTTTTCACAATATAAAAAATGAGCTACCTTATTGTGGGCATTGGATTCATGTTATTCTGAGCTCTGAATCAATAGTTACAACGATTTAGTGCGGACATTTTAAGTTTATCGGCCAGTTAAAGCAATCATTCTAAATTGATCGTTGGTGCTTATTGAGTAAACCCTTATAAATGAAGCATAATGCATGGCATGACGCAGTTTTTGGCTGGATTAGATTAATTGAACGCCTTTTTGTATATATTTCTGTCTCAAATTTTCTCACAATATAGAAAATTAAGCTAGCTTAACGTGGGCATTGGATTCGTATCATTTTGAGCTCTAAATCAAAAGTTATGGATGATTTAGTGTGGACATGTCAAGTTGATCATTCAAAACTAATCATTAGTGCTCATTGAGTAAAGGCTTATAAATGAAACATAATGCATGACATCACGCAGTTCAGGATAGATTCGATTACTTGAACGCTTTTTTGTATCTATTTCAGTCTCAAATTTTTTCACAATATAGAAAATTGAGCTAGCTTAACATGGACATTGGATTCAAGACAGTTTTAGCTCTAAACCATATGTTACGGACGATTTAATGTGGAAATGTCAAATTGATCGGGCAGTTAAAGTGATCACTCTAAACTGATCATTTGTGCTCATTGAGTAAAGGCTTATAAATGAAGCGTAATGCATGGCATCACACAGTTTTGGAAAGATTGGATTACTTGAACGCTTTTTCGTATCTATTTATGCCTCAAATTTTGTCACAATATAGAAAATTGAGGTACCTTTACGTGGGCATTGGATTCGTGTTATTGTGAGCTATAAATCAAAAGTCACGAACATTTTAGTGCGGACAAGTCAAGTTGATCGGCTCGTTAAAGTGATAATTCTACACTGATCACTGATACTCATTAAGTAAACGCTTATAGATGAAGCATAAATCATGGCATCACGAAGTTTGGAATAGAGTTGATTACTTGGATGCTTTGTCATACCTACTTTTGTCTCAAATTTTTCAAAATAAAAAAATTGAGCTAGCTTAACGTCGGCATTGGATTCGTGTCATTCTGAGCTCTAAATCAAAAGTGACGGACGATTTATTGCAGACATGTCAAATTAATCGGCCAATTAAAGTGATCATTCTAAACTGATCATTGGTGCTTATAGAGTAAAGGCATATAAATGAAGCATAATGCATGACATCATGCAGTTCGGGATAGATTGGATTACATGAACGCTTTGTCGTATCTATTTCTGTCTCAAATTTTGTCACAAAATAGAAAATTCAGCTAGCTTAACGTGGGCATTGGATTCATGTCATTCTGAGCTCTAAACCAAACGTTACAGACGATTTAGGGTGGACATGCCAAGTTGATCGGCCAGTTAAAATGTGATACTCTAAACTGATCATTGCTGCCCATTGAGTAAAGACTTATAAATGAAGTGTAATGCATGGTATCACGCAGTTTTTGCTGGATTGGATTATTTGAATGCCTATTTGTATCTATTTCTGTCTCAAAGTTTTCACAATATAAAAAAATTATCTAGCTTAATGTGGGCATTGGATACGTGTCATTTTGAGCTCTAAATCAAAAGTTACAGACAATTTAGTGCAGACATGTCAAGTTGATCGGTCAATTAAAGTGATTATTCTAAACGGATCATTGGTGCTTATAGAGTAAAGGCATATAAATGAAGCATAATGCATGACATCTTGCAGTTCGGGATTGATTGGATTACGTGAACGCTTTGTCGTATATATTTCTGTCTCAAATTTTGTCACAAAATAGAAAATTCAGCTAGCTTAACGAGGGCATTGGATTCATGTCATTCTGAGCTCTAAACCAAACGTTACAGACGATTTAGGGTGGACATGCCAAGTTGATCGGCCAGTTAAAGTGGGATATTCTAAACTGATCATTGCTGCCCAATGAGTAAAGACTTATAAATGAAGTGTAATGCATGGTATCATGCAGTTTTTGCTGGATTGGATTATTTGAATGCCTATTTGTATCTATTTCTGTCTCAAAGTTTCTCACAATATAAAAAAATTAGCTAGCTTAATGTGGGCATTGGATTCGTGTCATTCTGAGCTCCAAATCAAAAGTTACAGACGATTTAGTGCAGACATGTCAAGTTGATCGGTCAATTAAAGTGATCATTCTAAACTGATCACTGGTGCTCATTGAGTAAAGGCATATAAATGAGTCATAATGCATGGCATCACGCATTTCGGGATAGATTGGATTACATGGACGATTTGTCGTATCTATTGTTGTCTCCAATTTTGTCACAATATAGAATTTGGCTAGCTTAACGTGGGCATTGGATTCGTGTCATTCTGAGATCTAAATCAAAAGTTACGGATGATTTAGTGTGGACATGTCAAGTTGATTGGGCAGTTAAAGTAATCATTCTAAACTGATCATTGGTGCTTATTGAGTAAAGACTTATAAATGAAGCATAATGCATGGCATCACACAGTTCGGGATAGATTTGATAAAATGGACGCTTTTTCCTATCTATTTCTATATCAAATTTGTCACAATATAGAAATTCACCTAGTTTAACGTGGGCTTTGGATTCATGTCATTTTGAGATCTAAATCATAAATTACGAACGATTTATTCCAAACATGTCAAATTGATCAGCCAATTAAAGTGATAATTCTAAACTGTTCATTGGTGCTCATTGCGTAAAGGCATATAAATGAAGCATAATACATGATACCATGCAGTTCGGGATATATTGTATTACTTGACGCTTTGTCGTATCTATTTTTGTCTCAAATTTGTCATAATATAGAAAATTGAGCTAGCTTAACGTTAGCATTGGATTCATGTCATTCTAAGGTCTGAATCAAGAGTTAGGGACGATTTAGTGTGGACATGTCAAGTTGATCTGCCAGTTAAAGTGATCATTCTAAATTGGTCATTGGTGCTCATTGAAAAAAGGCTTATAATTGAAGCATAATGCATAGCATCAGGCAATTTTGGTTAGATTGGATTACTTGAACACTTTTTGTTATGTATTTCTGTCTCAAATTTTGTCACAATATAGAAAATTGAGCTAGCTTAACGTGGGCATTGGATTCGTGTTATTCTGAGTCCTAAATCTAAAGTTACGGATGATTTAGTGCGGAGATCTCAAGTTGATCGCCTAGTTAAAGTGATCAATTCTAGACTGATCATTGGTACTCATTAAGTAAGTTCTTATAAATGAAGCATAATGCATGGCACCATGCAATTTGGGATAGAGTGGATTACTTGGACTCTTTGTCGTATCTAGTTCTGCCTCAAACTTTTTCACAATATAAAAACTTGAGCTAGCTTATCGTGTTCATTGGTTTCGTGTCATTCTGAGATCTAAATTAAAAGTTACGAATGATTTAGTGGGGATATGTCAAGTTGATCGGGAAATTAAAGTGATCATTCTAAACTCATCATTGGAGCTCATTGAGTAAAGGCATATAAATGAGGCATAATGCATGGCATCACGCAGTTCGGGATATATTGGATTACAAGGACGTTGTGCTGTATCTATTTCTATCTCAAATTTTGTATCAATATAGAAATTGAGCTAGCTTCTTAACGTGGGCATTGGATTCGTGTCATTCAGATCTCTAAATCAAAAGTTAAGAATGATTTAGTGCGGGCATGTCAAGTTGATCGGCCTGTTAAAGTGATCATTCTAAACTGATTATTGGTGCTCATTGAGTAAAGGCTTATAAATGAAGCATAATGCATGACATCACGCAGTTCAGGGTAGCTTGGATTACTTGGAAGCTTTGTCGTACCTATTTCTTTCTCACATTTTGTAATAATATAGAAAATTGAGGTAGCTTAACATAGGCATTGGATTCGTGTCAGTTTTAGCTCTAAATCATAAGTGAAGGACGATTTAATGCGGAAATGTCAAGTTGAACGGGCAGTTAAAGTGACCATTATAAACTGATCATTGGTGCTCATTGAATAAAGGCTTATAAATGAAGCATAATGCATGGCATCACGCAGTTTTGGCTTGATTGGATTACAAGAACGCTTTTTGTATCTATTTCTGTCTCAAATTTTCTCATAATATAAAAAATAGAGCTAGTTTAACGTGTGTATTGGATTCGTGTCATCCTAAGCTGTAAATCATAAGTTACAGAAGATTTATTGTGGATATGTCAAATTGATCCAGCAATGAAAATGATCATTCTTAACTCATTATTAGTGCTCAATGAGTAAAGGCTTATAAATGAGCCATAATGCATGTCATCACACTGTTTTGACTAGATTGGATTACTTGAACGCCTTTTTGTATCTATTTCTATCTCAAATTATGTCACAATATAGAAAATTGAGCTAACTTAAACTGGGAATTGGATTCATGTCATTTTGAGCTCTAAATTAAAAGTTTGGGACGATTTCGTGTGGACATGTCAAGTTGATCAGCCCGTTAAAGTGATCATTCTAAACTGATCATTGGTGCTCATTGAGTAAAGGCTTATAAATGAAGCATATTGCATTACATCACACAGTTTGGAAAAGATTGGATTACTTTCACGCTTTGTCGTATTTATTTCTATCTCCAATTTTGTCACAATTTAGAAAATTGAGCTAGCTTAACTTGGACATTGGATTTGTGTTATTCAGAGCTCTAAATCAAAAAGTTACGAACGATTTATTGCGGACATGTCAAGTTTATGGCCTAGTTAAAGAGAGCATTCTAAACTGATCATTGCTGCTCATTGAGTAAAGGCTTACAAATGAAGCATAATGCATGACATCACACAGTTTTGGCTAGAAATGATTACTTGAACACTTTTTGTAACTATTTCTGTCTCAAATTTTGTCACAATAAAAAAAATTTAGCTAGCTTAATGTGCATTGGATTCGTGTCCATTTTAACTCTAAATCTAAAGTTATGGACGATTTAATGAGGACATGTCAAGTTTATCGGGCAGTTAAAGGGATCATTCTAAACTGATCATTGGTGCTCATTGAGTAAAGGCTTATAAATGAAGCATAATACATGGCATCACGCTGTTCGGAATAGATTTGATTACATGGACGCTTTCTCCTATCTATTTATGTCTCAATTTTGTCTAAATATAGAAAATTGAGATAGTTTAACATTGGCATTGGATTCATGTCATTTTGAGCTCTAAATCAAAAGTTAGGGACGATTTAGTGCGGGCATGTCAAGTTGATCGGCCAGTTAAAGTGATCATTCTAAACTGATCATTGGTGCTCATTGAGTAAACGCTTATAAATGAATCATAATGCATGGTAGCACGCAGTTTTGGCTGGATTGGATTATTTGAATACCTTTTTGTATCTATTTCTGATTAAATTTTTTCACAACATAGAAAATTGAGCTAGCTTAACGTGGGCATTAGATTCATGTCATTCTGAGCTCTAAATAAAAAGTTAGGGACGATATAGTCTGGACATGTCAAGTTGATCAGCCAGTTAAAGCGATCATTCTAAAATGATCATTGGTGCTCATTGAGAAAAGTCTTATAAATGAATCATAATGCATAGCATCACACAGTTTTTGTTAGATTGGATTAATTGAACGCTTTTTCGTATCTATTTCTGTCTCAAATTTTGTCACAATATAGAAAATTGAGCTCTAAATTTTGAGCTCTAAATTTTGAGCTCTAAATCAAGAATTACGGACACTTAAAGTGATCATTCTTAACTGATCATTTGTGCTCATTGAGTAAAGGCTTATAAATGAAGCATAATACATGGCATCATGTAGTTTTGGCTAGATTGGAATACTTGAACGCTTTTTCTATCTATTTCTGTCTCAAATTTTGTCACAACATAGAGAATTGAGCTAGCTTAATGTGGGCATTGGATTCGTGTCATTCTGAGCTCCAAATCAAAAGTTAGGAACAATTTAGTACATACATGTCATGTTGATGGGCCTGTTAAAGTGATCATTCTAAACTCATCATTCGTGCTCATTCAGTAAATCATAATGCATGGCATCACAAAATTTTCGCTATATTGGATTACATGAAGGCTTTTTCGTATCTTTTTTTTTGTCAATTTTTGTCACAATACAGAAAATTGAGCTAGCGTAATGTGGGCATTTTATTCGTGTTATTCTGAGCTCTAAATCAAAAGTTACGGACGATTTGGTACGGACATGTCAAGTTGATCGGCCAGTTAAAGTGATCATTCTAAACTGATCATTGGTGCTCATTGAGTAAAAGGCTTACAAGTGATGCATAATGCATGACATCACGCAGTGCGTTATCGATTGGATTACTAGGACGCTTTGTCGTATCTATTTTTGACTCAATTTTGTCACAATATAGAAAATTGAGCTAGCTTAACGTGGGCATTAGATTTGTGTCATTCAGAGCTCTAAAGCAAAAGTTACGGACGATTTCGTACGGACATATCATGTTGATCGGCCAATTAAAATGGTCATTTTAAACTGGTCATTGGTGCTCATTGAGTAAAAGCTTATAAATGAAGCATAATGTATGAAATCACGTAGTTCAAGATATATTGGATTATTTGGACGCTTTGTTGTATCTATTTCTGCCTCAAATTTTACCACAATATAAAAAATTGAGCAAGCTTAACGTGGGCATTGGATTCGTGTCATTCTGAGCTCTAAATCAAAAGTTACGGACGATTTAGTGCAATCATGTCAAGTTATCGGCCAGTTAAAGTGATCATTCTAAACTGATCATTAGTTCTCATTGAATAAAGGATTATAAATGATGCAGAATGCATGACATCACGCAGTACACGATAGATTGGATTACTTGGACGCTTTGTCGTATCTATTTCTGCCTCAAGTTTTGTCACAATATAGAAAATTTAGCTAGCTTAACGTGGGCATTGGATTTGTGTCTTTATGAGCTATAAATCATAAGTTACGGATGATTTAGTGTGGACATGTCAAGTTGATCGGCCAGTTAAAGTGATCATTCTTAACTGATCATTGGTGCTCATTGAGTAAAGGCTTATAAATGAAGCATAATACATGGCATCATGGAGTTTTGGCTATATTGGATTACTTGCACGCTTTTGCATATCTTTTGTGCCTCAAAATTTTGTCACAATATAGAAAATTGAGCTAGCTTAACGTTGGTATTGGATTCTTGTCATTCTAAGCTTCAAATAAAAAATTAGGGACGATTTAGTGCGGACATGTCAAGTTGATCGACCAGTTAAAGTGATCATTCTAAACTGATCATTTATGCTCATTGAGTAAAGGCTTATAAATGAAGCATAATGCATGGGAACATGCAGTTTTGGTTAGATTGGATTACTCGAACGCTTTATTGAATCTAGTTCTGTCTAAAATTTTGTTACAACATAGAGAATTGAGCACGTGGAGATTGGATTTGTGTTATTCTAAGCTTTAAATACAATGTTAGAGACAATTTAGTGCAAAATGTCAAGTTGATCTGCCAGTTAAAGTGATCTTTTTAAACTGATCATTGGTGCTCATTGAGTAAAGGCTTATAAATGAAGCATAACGGCATGACATCATGCAGTTTTGGCTAGATTGGATTCCTTGAACGCTTTCTTGAATCTATTTCTATCTCAAATTTTGTCACAATATAGAAAATTGAGCTAGCTTACCGTGGGCATTGGATTCATGTCATTCTGATCTCTAAATCAAAAGTTATGGACGATTTAGTGCGGACATGTCAAGTTGATCGGCCAGTTAAACTGATCAATCTAAACTAATCATTCGTGCTCATTGAGTAAAGGCTAACAATTGAAGCAATTCATAACATCACACAATTAGGGATAGAATGGATTACCTGGACCCTTTGTCGTATCTATTTCTATCTCAAATTTTATCACAATATAAAAAATTGTGCTAGCTACACGTGGGCATTGGATTCGTGTCATTCGAAGCTCTAAACCTAAAGTTACAGATGATTTAGTGCGATCATGTCAAGTTGATCGGCGAGTTAAAGTGATCATTCTAAACTGATCATTGGTGCTCATTGAGTAAAGGCTTATAAATGATGCATAATGCATGACATCACGCTGTTCGGGATAGATTGGATTACTTGGAAGCTTTGTCGTATCTATTTCTACCTCAAGTTTTGTCACAATTAATATTGAAAACTGAGCTAGCTTAACGTGGCCAATGGATTCGTGTCATTCTGAACTATAAATCATAAGTTACGGACGATTTAGTGCGGACATGTCAAGTTTATCGGCCAGTTAAAGTGATCTTTCTTAACTGATCATTGGTGCTCATTGAGTAAAGGCTTATAAATGAAGCATAATGCATGGCATCACGGAGTTTTGGCTAGATTGGATTATTTGAATGCTTTTTCGTATCTATTTCTGCCTCAAATTTGTTCACAATATAGAAAATTGAGCTAGCTTAACGTGGGCATTTGATTCGTGTCATTCCGAGCTCTAAATCAAAAGTTAGGGACGATTTAGTGTGGACATGTCAGGTTGATCGGCCAGTGATAGTGATCATTCTAAACTGATCATTCGTGCTCATTGAGTAAAGGCTTATAAATGAAGCATAATGCATGGGATTATGCAGTTTTGGCTAGATTGGATTACTTGAACGCTTTTTTGTATCTATTTCTGTTTCAAATTGCATTACAACGTAGAGAATTGAGCTAGCTTATAATGGGCATTGGATTCTTGTCATTCCAAGCTCTAAATATAAAGTTAGGGACGATTTCGTGCGAACATGTCAAGTTGATCAGTCCGTTAAAGTGATCATTTTAAACTGATCAATGTCATTGAGTAAATGCTTATAAATGAAGCATAATGCATGGCATCATGCAGTTTTGGCTACATTGGATTACTTGAATGCCTTTTTGAATCTTTTTCTGTCGCAAATTTTGTCACAATATAAAAAATTGAGCTAGCTTAACGTGGGCATTGGATTCGTGTCATTCTGAGCTATAATTCATAACTTACGGACGATTTAGTGCGGACATATAGAGTTGTTCGGCCAGTTAAAGTGATCATTCTTAACTGATCACTGGTGCTCATTGAGTAAAGTCTTATAAATGAAGCATAATGCATGGCATCACGCTGTTTTGGCTAGATTGGATTTCTTGAATGGTTTTTCATATCTATTTTGTGTCAAATTTGGCCACAATATAGAAAATTGAGCTAGCTTAATGTGGGCATTGGATTCGTGTTATTTTGAGCTCTAAATCAAATGTTACGGACGATTTAATGCAGACATGTCAAGTTGATCTCCTAGTTAAAGTTATCATTCTAAATTGATCATTTGTACTCATTGATTACTTGTAGGACTCGTTGAAGCAATTTTAATGTTAAAATTTATCACAATAAAAAGAATTGAGATAGCTTAACGTGGGCATTCTGAACTCTAAATCAAAAGTTATGGACGATTTAATGCGGACATGTCAAGTTTATCGGCCCCAGTTAAAGTGATCATTCTTAACTGATCATTGGTGCTCATTGAGTAAAGGCTTATAAATGAAGCATAATGCATGGCATGATGCAGTTCGTGATAGATTGGATTACATGGCCGCTTTGTCGTATCTATTTCTGTCTCAAATTTTGTCCCAATATAGAAATTTGAGCTAGCTTCCCATGGGGATTGGATTCATGTAATTCTGATCTTTAAATCAATAGTTAAGTACGATTTAGTGCGGACATGTCAAGTTCATCGGCCAGTTAAAGTGATCATTCTAAACAGATCATTGGTGCTCATTGAGTAATGTCTTACAAATGAAGCATAATGCATGACATCACGCAATTAGGGATAGATTGGATTACTTGGACGCTTTATCGTATCTATTTCTGTCTCAAATTTTGTCACAATATAGAAAATTGAGCTAGGTTAATGTGGGCATTGGATTTGTATAATTCTGAGCTATAAATCATAAGTTACAGATGATTTAGTGCGGACATGTCAAGTTGATTGACCAGTTAAAGTGATCATTCTTAACTGATCATTGGTCATCATTGAGTAAAGGCTTATAAATGGAGCATAATGTATGGCATCACGGAGTTTTTGTTAGATTGGTTACATGAACGCTTTTTATATCTATTTTTGCCTGCAATTTCGTCACAATATAGAAAATTGAGCTAGCTTAACGTGGGCATTGGATACGTGTCATTTAGAGCTCTAAATCAAAAGTTTGGGACGATTTAGTGCGGACATGTCAAGTTGATCGTCCAGTTAAAGTGATCATTCTAAACTGATCATTTGTGCTCATTGAGCAAAGGCTTATAAATGAATCATAATGCATGGGATCATGCAGTTTTGGTTAGATTAGATTACTTGAATTCTTTTTTGTATCTATTTTTGTATCAAATTTTGTTACACCATGGAGAATTGATCTAGCTTAACGTGGGCATTGGATTCGTGTCATTCTAATCTCTAAATAAAAAGTTAGGGACGATTTATTACCGACATGTCAAGTTGATCGGGTAGTTAAAGTGATCATTCTAAACTGATCATTGGTGCTCATTGAGTAAAGGCTTATAAATGAAGCATAATGTATGGCATCACACAGTTTTGGCTATATTGGATAACGTGAACACTTTTTCTTATCTATTTTTGTGTCAAATTTGGTCACAATAAAGGAAATTGAGCTAGCTTAACGTGGACATTGCATTCGTGTGATTCTGAGCTCTAAACCAAAAGTTACAGACGATTTAATTCGGACATGTCAAGTTGATCGCCTAGTTAAAGTTAAATTTAATTTTTGCTCATTCAGTAAAGCTAATAAATGAAGCATAATGTTTGGCATCCCTCACTTTGGGATAGATTAGATTACATGGACATTTTTTCATATTTATTTCTGTCTCAAATTTGGTCACAATATTGAAAATTGAGCTAGCTTCACGTGGACATTGGATTCGTGTTATTCTGAGCTCTAAATCAAACGTTATGGACGATTTAATGCGCACATGTCAAGTTGATTGCCTAGTTAAAGTCAACATTCTAAACTAATCATTTTTGCTCATTGAGTAAAGGCTAGTAAATGAAGCATAATGCATGACATCCCTCAGTTTAGGATAGATTCGATTACATGGACATTTTGTCATATTTTTTTCTGTCTCAAATTTTGGCACAATATAGAAAATTGAGCTAGCTTAATGTGGGCATTGGATTCGTGTCATTCTGAGCTCTAAATCAAAAGTTATGGACGATTTAGTGCGGAAATGTCAAGTTGATCGGCCACGTAAAGTGATCATTCTAAAGTGATCATTGGCGCTCACTGAGTAAAGGCTTATAAATAATGGATAATGCATGACATCACACAGTTCAAGATAGATTGGATTACTTGGACACTTTGACGTATCTATTTATGCCTCAAATTTTGCAGAATATAGAAAATTTGGCAAGCTTAACGTAGGCATTGGATTCGTGTCATTATGAGCTATAAATCATAAGTTACGGACGATTTAGTGCGTACATGTCAAGCTCATCGGCCAGTTAAAATGATCATTATTAACTGATCATTGGTCCTCATTAAGTAAAGCCTTATGAATGAAGCATAATGCATGGCATCACAGAGTTTTGGCTAGATTGGTTCCATGAACACTTTTTACATCTATTTCTGCTTCAAATTTTGTCACAATATAGAAAATTGAGCTAGGTTAACATGGGCATTGGATTCGTGTCTTTCTGAGGTCAAAATCAAAGTTAGGGACGATTTAGTGTAGACATGTCAAGTTGATTGGCCAGTTAAAGTGAGCATTCTAAACTTGTCATCTGTGCTCATTGAGTAAAGGCTTATAAATGTAGCATAATGCATGGGATCATGCAATTTTTGCTAGATTGGATTACTTGAACATTTTTTTGTATCTATTTCTGTCTCAAATTTTTTTGCAACATAGAGAATTGAGCTAGCTTAACGTGGGCATTGGATTCGTGTCATTCTAAGCTCTAAATCAAAAGTTAGGGACGATTTAGTGCGGACATGTCAGGTTGATCAGCCAGTTAAAGTGATCATTCTTAACTGATCACTGGTGCTCATGGTGTAAAGGCTTATAAATGAAACATAATGTGTGGCATCACGGAGTTTTGGATAGATTGGATTACATGGACACATTTTCATATCTATTTATGTCCCAAATTTTGTCACAATATAGAAAATTGAGATAGCTTAATGTGGGCATTGGATTTTTGTTATTTTCAGCTCTAAATCAAAAGTAACGGAGGATTTAGTGCGGAAATGTCTAGTTGATCGGCCAATTAAAGTGATCACTCTAAATGATGCATAATGCATGACACCACCCAATTCGGGATAGATTGGATTACTTGGATTCTTTGTCGTATCTATTTCAGTCTTAAATTTTGTCAATAACGTGGGCATTGGATTCATGTCCCTGTGAGCTCTCAATCATAAGTTACAGACGATTTAGTACGGACATATCAATTTTATCGACCAGTTAAAGTGATCATTCTTAACTGATCATTGGTGCTCATTGAGTAAAGGCTTATAAATGAAGCATAACGAATGGCATCACGCAGTTTTGGCTAGATTGGATTAATTGAATGCTTTTTCGTATCTATTTTGTGTCAAATTTGGTCACAATATAGAAAATTGAGCTAGCTTAGTGTGGGCATTGGATTCGTGTTATTCTGAGCTCTAAATCAAAAGTTACGTACCATTTAATGCGGACATGTCAAGTTGATCGCCTAGTTAAAGTTAACATTCTAAACTGATCATTTTTGCTCATTGTGTAAGGGCTAATAAATAAAGCATAATGTATGGCATCCCTCAGTTTGGGATAGATTGGATTACATGGACATTTTTCCATATTTATTTATGTCTCAAATTTTGTTTCAACCTAGAGAATTGAGCTAGCTTAACGTGGGCATTGGATTCGTGTCATTCTAAGCTCTAAATCAAAAGTTAGGGACGATTTAGTGCGGACATGTCAAGTTGATAGGCCAGTTAAAGGGATCATTCTTCACCGATCATTGGTGCTCATTGAGTAAAGGCTTATAAACGAAGCATAATGCATGGCATCACGCAGTTTTTGCTAGATTGGATTACTTGAAAGCTTTTTTGTATCTATTTTGTGTCATATTTGGTCACAATATAGAAAAATTTTCTAGCTTAACGTTGGCATTGTATTCGTGTTTTTAGGAGCTCTAAATCAAAAGTTACGGACAATTTAATGTGGACATGTCAAGTTGATCACCTAGTTAAAGTTATCATTCTAAACTAATCATTTGTGCTCATTGAATAAAGGCATATAAATGAAGCATAATGCATGGCATCACTCAGTTCCAGACATATTGGATTACATGGACACTTTTTCGTATCTATTTCTGTGTCAAAATTTTGTTACAATATAAAAAATTGAGCTAGCTTAACATGGGCATTCGATTCCTATCATTTTGAGCTCAAACTCAAAAGTTACGAACAATTTGGTGCAGACATGTCAAGTTGATCGGCAAGTTAAAGTGATCATTGGTCCCCATTACATAAATGGTTATAAATGAACCATAATGCATGGCATCACGGAGTTTTGGCTATATTGGTTGAATGAACACTTTTTTATATCTATTTATGCCTCAAATATTATCACAATATAGAAAATTGAGCTAGCTTAACGTGGGCATTGGATTCGTGTCATTCTGAGCTTTAAATCAAAAGTTACAGACGATTTAGTGTAGACATGTCAAGTTGATCGGCAAGTTAAAGTGATCATTCTAAACTGATCATTTGTGCTCATTAAGTAAAGGCTTATAAATGAAGCATAATGCATGGCATCACACAGTTCATAATAGATTGGATTGCATGGACCCTTTGTCGTATCTATTTCTGTCCCAAATTTTGTCAAAATATAGAAAATTTAGCTAGCTTAACGTGGGCATTGGATTCTTGTTATTTTTTAATTCTAAACCAAAAGTTACAGACAATTTAGTACGGACATGTCAAGTTGATTGGCAAGTTAAAGTGATCATTCTAAACAGATCACTGGTGCTCAAAAAGTAAGGGATTACAAATGCAACATAATGCATGACATCACGTAGTTCGAGATAGATTGGATTGCTGGGATGCTTTGTCGTATCTATTTTTATCTCAAATTTTATCACAATATAGAAAATTGAGCTAGCTTAACGTGAGCATTGGATTCGTTTCATTCTGAGCTCTAAATGAAAAGTTACGGACCATTTAGTGCGGACATGTCAAGTTGATCGGCCAGTTAAAGTGATCTTTCAAAATTGATCTTTGGTGCTCATTGAGTAAAGACTTATAAATAATGCATAATGCATGACATCACGTAGTTTGGGATAGATTGGATTATTTGGACTCTTTGTCTTATCTACTTCTGCTTCAAATTTTTTCACAATTTAGAAACCTGAGCTAACTTAACGTGGGCATTGGATTCATGTCATTATGAGCTCTAAATCATAAGTTACGGAAGATTTAGTGCGGACATGTCAAGTTGATCGGCCAATTAAAGTGATCATTGGTCCTCATTGCGTAAAGGCTTATAAATGTAATATAATGCATGGTATCACAAAGCTTTGGCTAGATTGGCTACATGAACACATTTTTATATCTATTTCCTTCTCCAGTTTTGTCACTATATAGAAAATTGAGCTAGCTTAACTTGGGCATTGGATTCATGTAACTTTGAGCTCTAAATCGAAAGCTAGGGACGATTTAGTGCGGATATGTCAAGTTGATTGGCCAGTTAAAGTGATCATTCTAAACTGATCATTTGTCCTCATTGAGTAAAGGCTTATAAATGAAGCATAATGCATGGGATCATGCAGTTTTGGCTAGATTGGATTACTTGAACGCTTTTTTGTATCTATTTCTGTCTCAAATTTTGTTACAACATAGAGAATTGAGCTGGCTTAACGTGGGCATTGGATTCGTGACATTTTAAGCTCTAAATCATAAGTTAGGGACGATTAAGTGCGGACATGTCAAGTTGATCATGCAGTTAAAGTGATCATTCTAAACTGATCATTTGTGCTCATTGAGTAAAGGCTTATAAATGAAGCGTAATGCATGGGATCATGCAGTTTTTGCTAGATTAGATTACTTGAACGTTGTTTTGTATCTATTTCTGTCTCAAATTTTGTTACAACATAGGGAATTGAGCTAGCTTAACGTGGGCATTGGATTCGTTTCATTTTAAGCTCTAAATCAAAAGTAGGGACGATTTAGTGGGGACATGTCATGTTGATCGGCCAGTTAAAGGGATCATTTTAAAGTGACCATCGGTGCTCATTGAGTAAAGGCTTATAAATGAAACATAATGCATGGCATCATGCAGTTTTGGTTAGATTGGATTACTTGAACGCTTTTTTATATCTATTCCTACCTCAGATTTTGTCACAATATAGAAAATGTAGCTAGCTTAACAGGGGCATTCGATTCGTTATATTCTCAGATCTAAATCAAAAGTTTCGAACGATTTAATGCGGACATGTAAAGTTGATTGCCTAGTTAAAGTGATCATTCTAAACTGATCTTTGGTGCTCATTGAGTAAAGGCTTTTAAATGAAGCATAAGGAATGGCATCACACAGTTTTGGCTAGATTGGATTACTTAAATGCTTTTTCGTATCTATTTTCGTGTGAGATTTGGTCACAATATAGAAACTTGAGCTAGCTTAACGTGGGAATTGAAATCGTGTTTCTGAGCCATAAATAAAAAGGTACCGATGATTTAATGCAGACATGTCAAGTTGATCGCCTAGTTAAAGTTAACATTCTAAATTGATCATTTTGCTCATTGTGTAAGGGCTAATAAATGAAGCATAATGCATGCCATCCCTCAGTTTGGGATAGATTGGATTAAAAGGACATTTTGCCATATTTATTTCTGTCTCAAATTTTGTTTCAACATAGAGAATTTAGCTAGCTTAACGTGGGCATTGGATTCGTGTCATTCTAAGCTCTAAATCAAAAGTTAGGGACGATTTAGTGCGGACATGTCAAGTTGATAGGCCAGTTAAAGGGATCATTCTTCACCGATCATTGGTGCTCATTGAGTAAAGGCTTATAAACGAAGCATAATGCATGGCATCACGCAGTTTTTTTCTAGATTGGATTACTTGAACGCTTTTCTGTATATATTTTGTGTCAAATTTGGTCCCAATATAGAAAATTTATCGAGCTTAACGTTGACATTGTATTTGTGTTATTATGAGCTCTAAATCAAAACTTACGGACAATTTAATGTGGACATGTCAAGTTGATCACCTAGTTAAAGTTATCATTCTAAACTAATCATTTGTGCTCATTGAATAAAGGCATATAAATGAAGCATAATGCATGGCATCACTCAGTTCCAGACATATTGGATTACATGGACACTTTTTCGTATCTATTTCTGTGTCAAAATTTTGTTACAATATAAAAAACTGAGCTAGCTTAACGTGGGCATTGGATTCCTATCATTTTGAGCTCAAACTCAAAAGTTACGAACAATTTAGTGAAGACATGTCAAGTTGATCAGCAAGTTAAAGTGATCATTGGTCCCCATTACATAAATGGTTATAAATGAAGCATAATGCATGGCATCACAGAGTTTTGGCTAGATTGGTTGAATGAACGCTTTTTTATATCTATTTATGCCTCAAATATTGTCACAATATAGAAAATTGAGCTAGCTTAACGTGGGCATTGGATTCGTGTCATTCTGAGCTTTAAATCAAAAGTTACAGACGATTTAGTGCAGACATGTCAAGTTGATCGGCAAGTTAAAGTGATCATTCTAAACTGATCATTGGTGCTCATTAAGTAAAGGCTTATAAATGAAGCATAATGCATGGCATCACGCAGTTCATAATAGATTGGATTACATGAACCCTTTGTCGTATCTATTTCTGTCCCAAATTTTGTCAAAATATAGAAAATTTAACTAGCTTAACGTGGGCATTGGATTCTTGTTATTTTGAATTCTAAACCAAAAGTTACAGACAATTTAGTACGGACATGTCAAGTTGATTGGCTAGTTAAAGTGATCATTCTAAACTGATCACTGGTGCTCAAAAAGTAAAGGCTTAGAAATGATGTATAATGCATGACATCACGCAGTTCGGGATAGATTGGATTACTTGGATGCTTTGTCGTAACATTTCAGCCCCAAATTTTGTCACAATACCAAAAATTGAGCTAGATTAACGTGGCCATTGGATTCGTGTTTTTATGAGCTCTAAATCTTAAGTTACGGACGATTTAGTGCGGACATGTCAAGTTGATCGGCCAGTTAAAGTGATTATTTTAAACAGATCAATGGTGCTTATTGAGTAAAGGATTACAAATGCAACATAATGCATGACATCACGTAGTTCGAGATAGATTGGATTGCTGGGATGCTTTGTCGTATCTATTTTTATCTCAAATTTTATCACAATATAGAAAATTGAGCTAGCTTAATGTGAGCATTGGATTCGTTTCATTCTGAGCTCTAAATGAAAAGTTACGGACCATTTAGTGCGGACATGTCAAGTTGATCGGCCAGTTAAAGTGATCTTTCAAAATTGATCTTTGGTGATCATTGAGTAAAGACTTATAAATAATGCATAATGCATGACATCACGTAGTTTGGGATAGATTGGATTATTTGGACACTTTGTCTTATCTACTTCTGCTTCAAATTTTTTCACAATTTAGAAACTTGAGCTAACTTAACGTTGGCATTGGATTCATGTCATTATGAGCTCTAAATCATAAGTTACGGAACATTTAGTGCAGACATGTCAAGTTGATCGGCCAATTAAAGTGATCATTGGTCCTCATTGAGTAAAGGCTTATAAATGTGATATAATGCATGGTATCACAAAGTTTTGGCTAGATTGGCTACATGAACACATTTTTATATCTATTTCCTTCTCCAGTTTTGTCACTATATAGAAAATTGAGCTAGCTTAACTTGGGCATTGGATTCATGTAATTTTGAGCTCTAAATCGAAAGCTAGGGACGATTTAGTGCGGATATGTCAAGTTGATTGGCCAGTTAAAGTGATCATTCTAAACTGATCATTTGTGCTCATTAAGTAAAGGCTTATAAATGAAGCATAATGCATGGGATCATGCAGTTTTGGCTAGATTGGATTATTTGAACGCTTTTTTGTATCTATTTCTGTCTCAAATTTTGTTACAACATAGAGAATTGAGCTGGCTTAACGTGGGCATTGGATTCGTGACATTTTAAGCTCTAAATCATAAGTTAGGGACGATTAAGTGCGGACATGTCAAGTTGATCATGCAGTTAAAGTGATCATTCTAAACTGATCATTTGTGCTCATTGAGTGATGGCTTATAAATGAAGCGTAATGCATGGGATCATGCAGTTTTTACTAGATTAGATCACTTGAACGTTGTTTTGTATCTATTTCTGTCTCAAATTTTGTTACAACATAGGGAATTGAGCTAGCTTAACGTGGGCATTGGATTCGTGTCATTCTAGGCTCTAAATCAAAAGTAGGGATGATTTAGTGGGGACATGTCAAGTTGGTCGGCTAGTTAAAGGGATCATTTTAAAGTGACCATCGGTGCTCATTGAGTAAAGGCTTATAAATGAAACATAATGCATGGCATCATGCAGTTTTGGTTAGATTGGATTACTTGAACGTTTTTTTATATCTATTCCTGCGTCAAATTTTGTCACAATATAGAAAATGTAGCTAGCTTAACATGGGCATTCGATTCGTGATATTCTCAGCTCTAAATCAATAGTTTCGAACGATTTAATGCGGACATGTAAAGTTGATCGCCTAGTTAAAGTGATCATTCTAAACTGATCTTTGGTGCTCATTGAGTAAAGGCTTATAAATGAAGCATAACGAATGGCATCACACAGTTTTGGCTAGATTGGATTACTTAAATGCTTTTTCGTATCTATTTTCGTGTGAGATTTGGTCACAATATAGAAACTTGAGCTAGCTTAACGTGGGAATTGAAATCATGTTTCTGAGCCATAAATCAAAAGTTACCGATGATTTAATGCAGACATGTCAAGTTGATCGCCTAGTTAAAGTTAACATTCTAAATTGATCATTTTGCTCATTGTGTAAGGGCTAATAAATGAAGCATAATGCATGCCATCCCTCAGTTTGGGATAGATTGGATTACAAGGACATTTTGCCATATTTATTTCTGTCTCAAATTTTGTTTCAACATAGAGAATTTAGCTAGCTTAACGTGGGCATTGGATTCGTGTCATTCTAAGCTCTAAATCAAAAGTTAGGGACGATTTAGTGCGGACATGTCAAGTTGATAGGCCAGTTAAAGGGATCATTCTTCACCGATCATTGGTGCTCATTGAGTAAAGGCTTATAAACGAAGCATAATGCATGGCATCACGCAGTTTTTTTCTAGATTGGATTACTTGAACGCTTTTCCGTATATATTTTGTGTCAAATTTGGTCCCAATATAGAAAATTTATCGAGCTTAACGTTGACATTGTATTTGTGTTATTATGAGCTCTAAATCAAAACTTACGGACAATTTAATGTGGACATGTCAAGTTGATCACCTAGTTAAAGTTTTCATTCTAAACTAATCATTTGTGCTCATTGAATAAAGGCATATAAATGAAGCATAATGCATGGCATCACTCAGTTCCAGACATATTGGATTACATGGACACTTTTTCGTATCTATTTCTGTGTCAAATTTTGTTACAATATAAACAATTGAGCTAGCTTAACTTGGGCATTGGATTCCTATCATTTTGAGCTCAAACTCAAAAGTTACGAACGATTTAGTGCAGACATGTCAAGTTGATCGGCAAGTTAAAGTGATCATTTTAAAGTGATCATTGGTCCCCATTAAATAAATGGTTATAGATGAAGCATAATGCATGGCATCACGGAGTTTTGGCTAGATTGGTTGAATTTTATATCTATTTCTGCCTCAAATATTGTCACAATATAAAAAATTGAGCTAGCTTAACGTGGGATTGGATTCATGTCATTCTGAGCTTTAAATCAAAAGTTACACACGATTTAGTGCAGACATGTCAAGTTGATCGGCAAGTTAAAGTGATCATTCTTAACTGATCATTGGTGCCCATTTATTAAAGGCTTATAAATGAAGCATAATGCATGGCATCACGCAGTTCATGATAGATTAGATTACATGAACACTTTGTCGTATCTATTTCTGTCTCAAATTTTGTCAAAATATAGAAAATTTAGCTAGCTTAACGTGGGCATTGGATTCGTGTTATTTTGAATTCTAAACCAAACGTTACAGAAAATTTAGTGCGGACATGTCAAGTTGATTGGCAAGTTAAAGTGATCATTCTAAACTGATCATTGTTGCTCAAAAAGTGAAGGCTTAGAAATGATGTATAATGCATGACATCACGCAGTTCGGGATAGATTGGATTACTTGGATGCTTTGTCGTAACATTTCAGCCCCAAATTTTTTCACAATACTGAAAATTGAGGTAGATTAACGTGGCCATTGGATTCGTGTTCTTATGAGCTCTAAATCATAAGTTATGGATATTTAGTGCGGACATGTCAAGTTGATCGGCCAGTTAGAGTGATTATTTTAAACAGATCAATGGTGCTCATTGAGTAAAGGATTACAAATGCAACATAATGCATGACATCACGTAGTTCGAGATAGACTGGATTGCTGGGATGCTTTGTCGTATCTATTTTTATCTCAAATTTTGTCACAATATAGAAAATTGAGCTAGCTTAATGTGAGCATTGGATTCGTTTCATTCTGAGCTCTAAATCAAAAGTTACGGACCATTTAGTGCGGACATGTCAAGTTGATCGCCCAGTTAAAGTGATCTTTCTAAATTGATCTTTGGTGTTCATTGAGTAAAGACTTATAGATAATGCATAATGCTTGACATCACGTAGTTTGGGATAGATTGGATTATTTGGACACTTTGTCACAATTTAGAAACTTGAGCTAACTTAACGTGGGCATTGGATTCTTGTCATTATGAGCTCTAAATCATAAGTTACGGACGATTTAGTGCAGACATGTCAAGTTGATCGGCCAATTAAAGTGATCACTGTTAACTGATCATTGGTCCTCATTGAGTAAAGGCTTATAAATGTAATATAATGCATGGTATCACAGAGTTTTGGCTAGATTGGCTACATGAACCCATTTTTATATCTATTTCCTTCTCAAGTTTTGTTACTATATAGAAAATTGAGCTAGCTTAACTTGGGCATTGGATTCATGTAATTTTGAGCTCTAAATCAAAAGCTAGGGACGATTTAGTGCGGTTATGTCAATTTGATTGGCCAGTTAAAGTGATCATTCTAAACTGATCATTTGTGCTCATTAAGTAAAGGCTTATAAATGAAGCATAATGCATGGGATCATGCAGTTTTGGCTAGATTGGATTATTTGAACGCTTTTTTGTATCTATTTCTGTCTCAAATTTTGTTACAACATAGAGAATTGAGCTGGCTTAACGTGGGCATTGGATTCGTGACATTTTAAGCTCTAAATCATAAGTTAGGGACGATTAAGTGCGGACATGTCAAGTTGATCATGCAGTTAAAGTGATCATTCTAAACTGATCATTTGTGCTCATTGAGTGATGGCTTATAAATGAAGCGTAATGCATGGGATCATGCAGTTTTTACTAGATTAGATTACTTGAACGTTGTTTTGTATCTATTTCTGTCTCAAATTTTGTTACAACATAGGGAATTGAGCTAGCTTAACGTGGGCATTGGATTCGTGTCATTCTAAGCTCTAAATCAAAAGTAGGGATGATTTAGTGGGGACATGTCAAGTTGGACGGCCAGTTAAAGGGATCATTTTAAAGTGACCATCGGTGCTCATTGAGTAAAGGCTTATAAATGAAACATAATGCATGGCATCATGCAGTTTTGGTTAGATTGGATTACTTGAACATTTTTTTATATCTATTCCTGCGTCAAATTTTGTCACAATATAGAAAATGTAGCTAGCTTAACATGGGCATTCGATTCGTGATATTCTCAGCTTTAAATCAATAGTTTCGAACGATTTAATGCGGACATGTAAAGTTGATCGCCTAGTTAAAGTGATCATTCTAAACTGATCTTTGGTGCTCATTGAGTAAAGGCTTATAAATGAAGCATAACGAATGGCATCACACAGTTTTGGCTAGATTGGATTACTTAAATGCTTTTTCGTATCTATTTTCATGTGAGATTTGGTCACAATATAGAAACTTGAGCTAGCTTAACGTGGGAATTGAAATCGTATTTCTGAGCCATAAATCAAAAGTTACGGATGATTTAATGCAGACATGTCAAGTTGATCGCCTAGTTAAAGTTAACATTCTAAATTGATCATTTTTGCTCATTGTGTAAGGGCTAATAAATGAAGCATAATGCATGCCATCCCTCAGTTTGGGATAGATTGGATTACATGGACATTTTGCCATATTTATTTCTGTCTCAAATTTTGTTTCAACATAGAGAATTTAGCTAGCTTAACGTGGGCATTGGATTCGTGTCATTCTAAGCTCTAAATCAAAAGTTAGGGACGATTTAGTGCGGACATGTCAAGTTGATAGGCCAGTTAAAGGGATCATTCTTCACCAATCATTGGTGCTCATTGAGTAAAGGCTTATAAATGAAGCATAATGCATGGCATCACGCAGTTTTTGCTAGATTGGATTACTTGAACGCTTTTCCGTATCTATTTTGTGTCAAATTTGGTCACAATATAGAAAATTTATCGAGCTTAACGTTGACATTGTATTTGTGTTATTATGAGCTCTAAATCAAAACTTACGGACAATTTAATGTGGGCATGTCAAGTTGATCGCCTAGTTGAAGTTATCATTCTAAACTAATCATTTGTGCTCATTGAGTAAAGGCTTATAAATGAAGCATAATGCATGGCATCACTCAGTTCCAGACATATTGGATTACATGGACACTTTTTCGTATCTATTTCTGTGTCAAATTTTGTTACAATATAAACAATTGAGCTAGCTTAACTTGGGCATTGGATTCCTATCATTTTGAGCTCTAACTCAAAAGTTACGAACGATTTAGTGCAGACATGTCAAGTTGATCGGCAAGTTAAAGTGATCATTTTAAAGTGATCATTGGTCCCCATTAAATAAATGGTTATAGATGAAGCATAATGCATGGCATCACGGAGTTTTGGCTAGATTGGTTGAATTTTATATCTATTTCTGCCTCAAATATTGTCACAATATAAAAAATTGAGCTAGCTTAACGTGGGCATTGGATTCATGTCATTCTGAGCTTTAAATCAAAAGTTACAGACGATTTAGTGCAGACATGTCAAGTTGATCGGCAAGTTAAAGTGATCATTCTTAACTGATCATTGGTGCCCATTTAGTAAAGGCTTATAAATGAAGCATAATGCATGGCATCACGCAGTTCATGATAGATTAGATTACATGAACACTTTGTCGTATCTATTTCTGTCTCAAATTTTGTCAAAATATAGAAAATTTAGCTAGCTTAACGTGGGCATTGGATTCGTGTTATTTTGAATTCTAAACCAAACGTTACAGACAATTTAGTGCGGACATGTCAAGTTGATTGGCAAGTTAAAGTGATCATTCTAAACTGATCATTGTTGCTCAAAAAGTGAAGGCTTAGAAATGATGTATAATGCATGACATCACGCAGTTCGGGATAGATTGGATTACTTGGATGCTTTGTCGTAACATTTCAGCCCCAAATTTTTTCACAATACTGAAAATTGAGGTAGATTAACGTGGCCATTGGATTCGTGTTCTTATGAGCTCTAAATCATAAGTTATGGATATTTAGTGCGGACATGTCAAGTTGATCGGCCAGTTAGAGTGATTATTTTAAACAGATCAATGGTGCTCATTGAGTAAAGGATTACAAATGCAACATAATGCATGACATCACGTAGTTCGAGATAGACTGGATTGCTGGGATGCTTTGTCGTATCTATTTTTATCTCAAATTTTGTCACAATATAGAAAATTGAGCTAGCTTAATGTGAGCATTGGATTCGTTTCATTCTGAGCTCTAAATCAAAAGTTACGGACCATTTAGTGCGGACATGTCAAGTTGATCGCCCAGTTAAAGTGATCTTTCTAAATTGATCTTTGGTGTTCATTGAGTAAAGACTTATAGATAATGCATAATGCTTGACATCACGTAGTTTGGGATGGATTGGATTATTTGGACACTTTGTCACAATTTAGAAACTTGAGCTAACTTAACGTGGGCATTGGATTATTGTCATTATGAGCTCTAAATCATAAGTTACGGACGATTTAGTGCAGACATGTCAAGTTGATCGGCCAATTAAAGTGATCACTGTTAACTGATCATTGGTCCTCATTGAGTAAAGGCTTATAAATGTAATATAATGCATGGTATCACAGAGTTTTGGCTCGATTGGCTACATGAACCCATTTTTAAATCTATTTCCTTCTCAAGTTTTGTTACTATATAGAAAATTGAGCTAGCTTAACTTGGGCATTGGATTCATGTAATTTTGAGCTCTAAATCAAAAGCTAGGGACGATTTAGTGCGGATATGTCAAGTTGATTGGCCAGTTAAAGTGATCATTCTAAACTGATCATTTGTGCTCATTGAGTAAAGGTTTATAAATGAAGCATAATGCATGGGATCATGCAGTTTTGGCTAGATTGGATTACTTAAACGCTTTTTTGTATCTATTTCTGTCTCAAATTTTGTTACAACATAGAGAATTGAGCTAGCTTAACGTGGGCATTGGATTCGTGACATTTTAAGCTCTAAATCATAAGTTAGGGACGATTAAGTGTGGACATGTCAAATTGATCAAGCAGTTAAAGTGATCATTCTAGCTGATCATTTGTGCTAATTGAGTAAAGGCTTATAAATGAAGCGTGATGCATGGGATCATGCAGTTTTGGCTAGATTAGATTACTTGAACGTTGTTTTGTATCTATTTATGTCACAAATTTTGCCACAATATAGAAAATTGAGCTAGCTTAACGTGGGCATTGGATTTGTGTCATTCTGAGATCTAAATCAAAAGTTAGGGACAATTTAGTGCGGATGTGTGAAGTTGATCGGCCAGTTAAAGTGATCATTCTAAACTGATCATTTGTGCTCATTGAGTAAACGCTTATAAGTAAAGCATAATGCATGGCATTATGCAGTTTTGGCTAGATTGGATTACTTGAACGCTTTTTTGTACATGCAGTTTTGGCTAGATTGGATTACTTGAACGCTTTTTGTATCTATTTTTGTCTCAAATTTTGTTACAACATAGAGAATTGAGCTAGCTTAACGTGGGCATTGGATTCGTGTCATTCTAAGTTATAAATCAAAAGTTAGGGACGATTCAGTGCGGAAATTTCAAGTTAATCGGCTATTTAAAGTGATCATTCTTAACTGATCATTGGTGCTCATTGAGTAAAGGCTTATAAATGATGCATAATGCTTGGCATCACGCAGTTTTGGCTATATTGGATTACTTGAACGCTTTTTCGTATCTATTTTGTGTCAAATATGGTCACAATATAGAAAATTAAGCTAGCTTAATGTGTGCATTGGATTCCTGTCATTCTGAGCTCTAACTAAAAAGTTACGGACAATTTAATACGGACATGTCATGTTGATCGTCTAGTTAAAGTTATCATTCTAAACTGATCATTTGTGCTCATTGAGTAAAGGCTTATAAATGGAACATAATGCATAGCATTACTCAGTTCGAGATAAATTGGATTACATGGACACTTTGTCGTATATATTTTTGTCTCAAATTTTGTCACAATATAGAAAATTGAGCAAGCTTAACGTGGGCATTGGATTTGTGTTATTTTGAGCTCTAAATCAAAAGTTACGGACAATTTAGTACAGACATGTCAAGTTGATCGGCCCGTTAAAATGATCATTCTAAACTGATCATTTGTGCTCAATGAGTAAAACCTTATAAATGACGCATAATGCATGACATCACACAGTTCGGGATAGAATGGATTACTTGGACGCTTTGTCGTATCTATTTCAGTGTCATATTTTGTCACAATATAGAAAAGTGAGCTAGCTTAACTTGGGGATTGGATTCGTGTCCTTATGAGCTCTAAATCATATGTTACGGACGATTTAATGCGGACATGTCAAGTTTATCGGCCAGTAAAAGTGATCATTCTTAACTGATCATTGGTGCTCATTGAGTAAAAGCTAATAAATGAAGCATAATGCATGGCATCACGTAGTTTTGGATAGATTGGATTACTTGAATGCTTTTTCGTATCTATTTTGTGTCTGATTTGGTCACAATATAGAAAATTGAGCTAGTTTAGCGTGGGTATTGGATTCGTGTTATTCTGAGCTCTAAATCAAAACTAACGGACGATTTAATGCGGACATGTCAAGTTGATCGCCTAGTTAAAGTTATCATTCTAAACTGATCATTTGTGCTCATTGAGTAAAGGCTTATAAATGAAGCATAATGCATGGCATCACTCAGTTCGGACAGATTGGATTACTTGGACACTTTGTCGTATCTATTTATGTCTAAATTTTTTTCACAATATAAAAAATTGAGCTAGCTTAAAGTGGGCATTGGATTCGTTTCATTCTAAGCTCTTAATCAAAAGTTACAGATGATTTAGTGCAGACATGTCGTATCACAAATTGGATTACATGTATGCTTTTTCGTATCTATTTTGTGTCTCATTTGGTCACAATATAGAAACTTGAGCTAGCTTATCATGGAAATTTAAATCGTGTTATTCTGAGCTATAAATCAAAAGTTACGGACGATTTAATGCGGACATGTCAAGTTGATCGTCTAGTTAAAGTTAACATTCTAAACTGATCATTTTTGCTCATTGTGTAAGGGCTAATAAATGAAGCATAATGCATTGCATCCCTCAGTTTGGGATAGATTGGATTACATGGACATTTTGCCGTATTTATTTCTGTCTCAAATTTTGTTTCAACATAGAGAATTGAGCTAGCTTAACGTGGGCATAGGATTCGTGTCATTCTAAGATCTAAATCAAAAGTTAGGGACAATTTAGTGCGGACATGTCAAGTTGATAGGCCAGTTAAAGGGATCATTTTTCACCGATTATTGGTGCTCATTGAGTAAAGCCTTATAAACAAAGCATAATGCATGGCATCACGCAGTTTTTGCTAGATTGGATTACTTGAACGCTTTTTCGTATCTATTTTGTGCCAAATTCGGTCACAATATAGAAAATTTATCTAGCTTAACGTTGGCATTGTATTCGTTTTATTATGAGCTCTAAATCAAAAGTTACGGACAATTTAATGCGGACATGTCAAATTGATCGCCTAGTTAAAGTTATCATTCTAAACTAATCATTTGTGCTCATTGAGTAAAGGCTTATAAATAAAGCATAATGCATGGCATCACAGAGTTCCAGACATATTGGATTACATGGAAACTTTTTCGTATCTATTTCTTTGTCAAATTTTGTTACAATATAAAAAACTGAGCTAGCTTAATGTGGGCATTGGATTCCTATCATTTTGAGCTCTAACTCAAAAGTTACGAACGATTTAGTGCAGACATGTCAAGTTGATCGGCAAGTTAAAGTGATCATTTTAAACTGATCATTGGTCCCCATTAAATAAATGGTTATAAATGAAGCATAATGCATGGCATCATGGAGTTTTGGCTAGATTGGTTGAATGAACGCTTTTTTATATCTATTTCTGCCTCAAATATTGTCACAATATAGAAAATTGAGCTAGTTTAACGTGGGCATTGGATTTGTTTCATTTTGAGCTCTAAATCATAAGCTACGGACTATTTAGTGCGTACATGTCAAGTTGATCGGCCAGTTATAGTGATCATTCTAAACTGATCATTGGTCTCGTTGAGTACAAGGCATACAAATGAAGCATAATGCATAACGTCACGCAGTTCTGGATAGATTGGATTACTTGGACGCTTTGTCGTATCTATTTCTGTCTCAAATTTTGACACAATATAGAAAATTGAGCTAGCTTAACATGGGCATTGCATTTGTGTCATTTTGATCTCTAAATCATAAGTTACGGACGATTTAGTGCGGACATGTCAAGTTCATCGACCAGTTAAAGTGATCATTCTTAACTAATCATTGGTGCTCATTGAGTAAAGGGTTATAAATGAAGCATAATGCATAGCATCACGCGGTTTCGGATAGATTGGAGGATTTATTGTGGAAATGTTATGGAGGATTTATTGTGGAAATGTCATGTTGATCGGCTAGTTAATATGTTCATAATTAACTGATCAGTCGTGCTCATTGAGTAAAGGCTTATAAATGATGCATTATGCATGACATCACACAGTTCAGGATAGATTGGATTACTTGAACGCTTTGTCGTATCTATTTCTATCTCAATTTTTTCCACAATATAAAAAATTGAGCTACTTTAACGTGGGTATTCGATTCGAGCCTGTCTGACCTCTAAATCAAAAGTTTGGATGATTTAGTGCGGACATGTCAAATTGATCGGCTAGTTAAAGTGATCATTCTTAACTGATCATTGGTGCTCAATGAGTATAGGCTTATAAATGAAGCATAATGCATAGCATCTTGAAGTGTGGGATAGATTGGATTACATGGACGTTTTGTCGTATGTATTTTGGTCTCAAATTTTGTGACAATATAGAAAATTGAGCTACCTTAACGTGGGCATTAGATTCGTGTCATTCTAAGCTGTAAATCAAAACTTCCGGACGATTTAGTACGGACATGTCAAGTTGATCGGCCAGTTAAAGTGATCATTCTAAACGGATCATTGGTGCTCATTGTGTAAATGCTTATAAATGATGCATAATGCATGACATCACGCAGTTCGGGTTAGATTGGATTACATGGACACTTTGTAGTATCTATTTATGTCTCAAATTTTATTACAATATAGAAAATTGAGCTAGCTTAACGTAGGCATTAGATTCGTTTCATTCTAAGCTCTAAGTCATAAGTTATCGATGATTTAGGACCGACATGTCAAGTTGATCGGCCAGTTAAATTCATCATTCTAAACTGATCATTGGTTCTGATTGTGTAAAGGCTTATAAATGAAGCATAATGGATGACATCATGCAGTTTTGGCTAGAGTGGATTACTTGAACACGTTTTACATCTATTTCAGCCTCAAATCTGGTCACAATATAGAAAATTGAGGTAGCTTAACGTGGACTCTGGATTCTTGTCGTTCTAAGCTTTAAATCAAAAGTTACAGACGATTTAGTGTGGACATGTCAGGTTGATTGGCCAGTTAAAGTGATCATTCTAAACTGGTCATCATTGGTGCTCAATGAGTAAAGGCTTATAAATGATGTACAATGGATGACATCACGCAGTTCCGGATAGATTGGATTACTTGGACGCTTTGTCGTATCTATTTTTGTGTCAATTTTGTCACAATATAGAACATTGAGGTAGTTTAACGTGGGCATTTGATTCGTGGCAGTCTGACCTCTAAATAAAAAGTTCGGACGATTTAGTGTGGACATAACAAGTTGATCGGCCAGTTAAAGTGATCATTCCTAACTGATCATTCTTGCTTATTGAGTAAAGGCCTATAAATGAAGCATAATGCATGGCATCATCAAGTCTGGGATAGATTCGATTACATGGATGCTTTGTCCTTTCTATTTTGGTCTCAAATTTTGTGACAATATAGAAAATGGAACTAGCTTAACGTTGGCATTAAATTCGTGTCATTCTGAGCTCTAAATCAAATGCTAAGGACGATTTAGTGCAGACATGTCAAGTATATCGTCCAGTTGAAGTGATCATTCTAAACTGCTCATTGGTGCTCATTGAATAAATGCTTGTAAATGATGCATAATGTATGACATCACGCAGTTTGGAATAGATTAGATTACTTGGATGCTTTAGTGTATCTATTTCTGCTTCAAATTTTATCACAATATAGAAAATTGAGATAGCTTAACGTGGACACATGATTCGTATCATTCTAAGCTCTAACTCATATGTTACGAACGATTTAGTGGAGACATGTCAAGTTGATCGGCCAGTTAAATTGATCATTCTTAACTGATCATTTGTGCTCATTGAGTAAAGGCTTATAAATGAAGCATAATGCATGGCATCATGCAGTGCAGGATAGATTGGATTACATGTACGTTTTGTCGTATCTATTTGGGTCTCAAATTTTGTGACAATATAGAAAATTGAGTTAGCTTAACGTGGGCATTGGATTCGTGTCATTCTGAGCTGTAAATCAAAAGTTACGGACAATTTAGTGCGGACATGTCAAGTTGATCGGCCAGTTAAAGTGATCACTCTAAACGGATCATTGTTGCTCGTTGAGTAAATGCTTATAAATGATGCACAATGCATGACATCATGCAGTTCGGGTTAGACTGGATTACATGGACACTATGTCGTATCTATTTATGTCTCAAATTTTATTACAATGTAGAAAATTGAGTTAGCTTAACGTGGGCATTGGATTCGTTTCATTCTAAGCCCTAAATCATAAGTTATGGATGATTTAGGACCGACATATCAAGTTGATCGGCCAGTTAAATTCATCATTCTAAACTGATCATTGGTGGTCATTGAGTAAAGGCTTATAAATGAAGCATAATGGATGACATCATGCAGTTTTGGCTAGACTGGATTACTTGAACGCGTTTTACATCTATTTCAGCCTCAAATTTGGTCACAATATAGAAAATTGAGGTAGCTTAACGTGGACTCTGGATTCTTGTCGTTCTAAGCTTTAAATCAAAAGTTACAGACGATTTAGTGTGGACATGTCAGGTTGATTGGCCAGTTAAAGTGATCATTCTAAACTGGTCATCATTGGTGCTCAATGAGTAAAGGCTTATAAATGATGTACAATGGATGACATCACGCAGTGCAGGATAGATTGGATTACTTGGACGCTTTGTCGTATCTATTTTTGTCTCAATTTTGTCACAATATAGAACATTGAGCTAGTTTAACGTGGGCATTGGATTCGTGGCAGTCTGACCTCTAAATCAAAAGTTCGGATGATTTAGTGTGGACATAACAAGTTGATCGGCCAGTTAAAGTGATCATTCCTAACTGATCATCCGTGCTTATTGAGTAAAGGCTTATAAATGAAGCATAATGCATGGCATCATCAAGTCTGGGATAGATTCGATTACATGGATGCTTTGTCGTATCTATTTTGGTCTCAAATTTTGTGACAATATAGAACATTGAACTAGCTTAACGTTTGCATTAAATTCGTGTCATTCTGAGCTCTAAATCAAATGTTAAGGACGATTTAGTGCAGAATGTCAAGTATATCGTCCAGTTAAAGTGATCATTCTAAACTGATCATTGGTGCTCATTAAGTAAATGGTTATAAATGATGCATAATATATGACATCACACAGTTCGGAATAGATTGGATTACTTGGACGCTTTAGTGTATCTATTTCTGCTTCAAATTTTATCACAATATAGAAAATTGAGATAGCTTAACGTGGGCACATGATTCGTATCATTCTAAGCTCTAACTCATAAGTTACGAACGATTTAGTGCAGACATGTCAGGTTGATCGGCCAGTTAAATTGATCATTCTTAACTGATCATTTGTGCTCATTGAGTAAAGGCTTATAAATGATGCATAATGCTTGACATCACGTAGCTCGGGATAGATTGAATTACTTGGACGCTTTATCGTATCTTTTTCTGCCTCAAATTTTGTCACAATATAGAAAATTGAGCTAGCTTAACGTGGGCATTGGATTTGTATCATTCTTAGGTCTAACTCATTAGTACGGACATGTCAAGTTGATCGGCCAGTTAAAGTGATCATTCTTAACTGACCATTGGTGCTCACTGAGTAAAGTCTTATAAATGAAGCATAATGCATGGCATCACGCAGTTCAGGATAGATTGGATTACATGGAAGATTTGTCATATCTATTTCTGTCTCAAATTTTGTCACAATATAAAAAATTGAGCTAGTTTAACGTGGGCATTGGATTTGTTTTATTTCGAGCTCTAAATCAAAAGTTATGGACAATTTGGTCCAAACATATCGAGTTGATCACCCAGTTAAAGTGATCATTCTAAACAGATCATTGGTGCTCATTGAGAAAAAGCTTATAAATGAAGCATAATGCTTAACATCACGTAGTTCAGGATAGATTGGATTATTTGGATGCTTTGTGTATCCGGTTTTGTCTCAAACTTTCTAACAATATAGAAAATTGAGCTAGCTTAACGTGGGCACTGGATTTGTGTCATTCTGAGCTCCAAATCAAACGTTACGTATGATTTATTGCAGACATGTCAAGGTTATCGGCCAGTTAAAGTGATCATTCATAACTGATCATTGATGCTCATTGAGTAAAGGCTTATAAATGAAATATAATGCATGGCATCATGCAATTTTGGTTAGATTGGATTATTTGAACGCTTTTCCTATCTCGTTCTGTTTCAAATTTTGGTCACAATATAGAAAATTGAGCTATCTTACGTTGGCATTGGATTCATATTATTCTGAGCTCTAAATCAAAAGTTGTGGACAATTTAGTGTAGGCAAGTCAAGTTGATCCCCCAGTTAAAATGATCATTCTAAACTGATCATTGGTGCTTATTGATTAAATGCTTATAAATGAAGTATAATACATGACATCACGTAGTTTTGGAAAGATTTGATTCTTTGGAGGACTGGTTAAAGCAATTTTAATGTTAAAATTTATCACAATAAAAAGAATTGAGATAGCTTAACGTAGGCATTTGATTCGTGTCAGTCTGAGCTTTAAATCAAACATCATGGGTAATTCAGTGAGGACATGTCTAGTTGATCGGCCATTTAAAGTGATCATTCTTAACTGATCATTGGTGCTTAAAAAGTAAAGGGTTATAAATGAAGAATAATGCATAGCATCACGCAGTTCGGGATAGATTGGCTTACTTGGACGCTTTGTCGTATCTATTTAGTGCAGACATGTCAAGTTGATCGGCCAGTTAAATTGATCATTCTTAACTGATCATTTATGCTCATTGAGTAAAGGCTTATAAATGAAGCATAATGCATGGTATCTTGAAGTTCGGGATATATTGGATTCCATGGACAGTTTGTCGTATCTATTTCCGTCTCAAATTTTGTCACAATATAGAAAATTGAGCTAACTTAACGTGGGCATTGGATTCATGTCATTTTGATCTATAAATCAAAAGTTACACACGATTTAGTGCAGTGCGGACATGTAAGGTTATCGGCCAGTTAAAGTGATCATTCTAATCTGATCATTGGTTCTCATAAAAGATTATAAATGAAGCATAAAGCATGACGTCACGCAGCTCGGATAGAATTGATTACTTGGACACTTTGTCGTATCTATTTCTGCCTAAAATTTTGTCACAATATAGAAAATTGAGCTAGCTTAACGTGAGCACGGGATTCGTATCATTCTAAGCTCTAACTCATAAGTTATGAACGATTCAGTGCAGACATGTCAACCTGACCGGCCAGTTAAAGTGATCATTCTTAACTGATCATTGGTGCTCATTGAGTAAAGGCTTATAAATGAAGCATAATGCATGGCATCGTGCTGTTCGGGACAGATTGGACTACATGGACGCTTGGTAGTATTTATTTCTGTCTCAAATTTTTTCACAATATAGAAACTTGAGCTAGCATAACGTGGACATTTGATTCGTATTATTCTCAGCTATAAATCAAAAGTTACGCACATGTCAAGTTGACCGGCAAGTTAAAGTGATCATTCGTAACTGATCATTGGTGCTCATTGACTAACGGGTTATAAATGAAGCATAATGCATTGCATCACGAAGTTTGGGATAGATTGGATTACATGGACACTTTGTCTTATTTATTTCTATCTAAAATTTTGTCACAAAATTGAAAATTGAGATAGCTTAACGTGGGCATTGGATTTCGTGTCATTCTGAGCTCTAAATCAATATTTATTGGACGATATAGTGCGGACATGTCAAATTGATCGGCCAGCTAAAGTGATCATTCTAAACTGATCATTGGTGCTCATTGAGTAAAGGCTTATAAATGATGCATTATGCATGACATCACACAGTTCAGGATAGATTGGATTACTTGAACGCTTTGTCGTATCTATTTCTATCTCAATTTTTTTCACAATATAAAAAATTGAGCTACTTTAACGTGGGTATTGGATTCGAGCCTGTCTGACCTCTAAATCAAAAGTTCAGATGATTTAGTGCGGACATGTCAAATTGATCGGCTAGTTAAAGTGATCATTCTTAACTGATCATTGGTGCCGAATGAGTATAGGCTTATAAATGAAGCATAATGCATAGCATCTTGAAGTGCGGGATAGATTGGATTACATGGACGTTTTGTCGTATGTATCTTGGTCTCAAATTTTGTGACAATATAGAAAATTGAGCTACCTTAACGTGGGCATTAGATTCGTGTCATTCTAAGCTGTAAATCAAAACTTCCGGACGATTTAGTACGGACATGTCAAGTTGATTGGCCAGTTAAAGTGATCATTCTAAACGGATCATTGGTGCTCATTGAGTAAATGCTTATAAATGATGCATAATGCATGACATCACGCAGTTCGGCTTAGATTGGATTACATGGACACTATGTCGTATCTATTTATGTCTCAAATTTTATTAAAATATAGAAAATTGAGCTAGCTTAACGTGGGCATTAGATTCGTTTCATTCTAAGCTCTAAGTCATAAGTTATCGATGATTTAGGACCGACATGTCAAGTTGATCGGCCAGTTAAATTCGTCATTCTAAACTGATCATTGGTTCTGATTGTGTAAAGGCTTATAAATGAAGCATAATGGATGACATCATGCAGTTTTGGCTAGAGTGGATTACTTGAACACGTTTTACATCTATTTCAGCCTCAAATCTGGTCACAATATAGAAAATTGAGGTAGCTTAACGTGGACTCTGGATTCGTGTCATTCTAAGCTTTAAATCAAAAGTTACAGACGATTTAGTGCGGACATGTCAGGTTGATTGGCCAGTTAATGTGATCATTCTAAACTGGTCATCATTGGTGCTCAATGAGTAAAGGCTTATAAATGATGTACAATGGATGACATCATGCAGTGCAGGATAGATTGGATTACTTGGACGCTTTGTCGTATCTATTTTTGTCTCAATTTTGTCACAATATAGAACATTGAGCTAGTTTAACGTGGGCATTGGATTCGTGGCAGTCTGACCTCTAAATCAAAAGTTCGGATGATTTAGTGTGGACATAACAAGTTGATCGGCCAGTTAAAGTGATCATTCCTAACTGATCATCCGTGCTTATTGAGTAAAGGCTTATAAATGAAGCATAATGCATGGCATCATCAAGTCTGGGATAGATTCGATTACATGGATGCTTTGTCGTATCTATTTTGGTCTCAAATTTTGTGACAATATAGAACATTGAACTAGCTTAACGTTTGCATTAAATTCGTGTCATTCTGAGCTCTAAATCAAATGTTAAGGACGATTTAGTGCAGACATGTCAAGTATATCGTCCAGTTAAAGTGATCATTCTAAACTGATCATTGGTGCTCATTAAGTAAATGGTTATAAATGATGCATAATATATGACATCACACAGTTCGGAATAGATTGGATTACTTGGACGCTTTAGTGTATCTATTTCTGCTTCAAATTTTATCACAATATAGAAAATTGAGATAGCTTAACGTGGGCACATGATTCGTATCATTCTAAGCTCTAACTCATAAGTTACGAACGATTTAGTGCAGACATGTCAGGTTGATCGGCCAGTTAAATTGATCATTCTTAACTGATCATTTGTGCTCATTGAGTAAAGGCTTATAAATGATGCATAATGCTTGACATCACGTAGCTCGGGATAGATTGAATTACTTGGACGCTTTATCGTATCTTTTTCTGCCTCAAATTTTGTCACAATATAGAAAATTGAGCTAGCTTAACGTGGGCATTGGATTTGTATCATTCTTAGGTCTAACTCATTAGTACGGACATGTCAAGTTGATCGGCCAGTTAAAGTGATCATTCTTAACTGACCATTGGTGCTCACTGAGTAAAGTCTTATAAATGAAGCATAATGCATGGCATCACGCAGTTCAGGATAGATTGGATTACATGGAAGATTTGTCATATCTATTTCTGTCTCAAATTTTGTCACAATATAAAAAATTGAGCTAGTTTAACGTGGGCATTGGATTTGTTTTATTTCGAGCTCTAAATCAAAAGTTATGGACAATTTGGTCCAAACATATCGAGTTGATCACCCAGTTAAAGTGATCATTCTAAACAGATCATTGGTGCTCATTGAGAAAAAGCTTATAAATGAAGCATAATGCTTAACATCACGTAGTTCAGGATAGATTGGATTATTTGGATGCTTTGTGTATCCGGTTTTGTCTCAAACTTTCTAACAATATAGAAAATTGAGCTAGCTTAACGTGGGCACTGGATTTGTGTCATTCTGAGCTCCAAATCAAACGTTACGTATGATTTATTGCAGACATGTCAAGGTTATCGGCCAGTTAAAGTGATCATTCATAACTGATCATTGATGCTCATTGAGTAAAGGCTTATAAATGAAATATAATGCATGGCATCATGCAATTTTGGTTAGATTGGATTATTTGAACGCTTTTCCGTATCTCGTTCTGTTTCAAATTTTGGTCACAATATAGAAAATTGAGCTATCTTACGTTGGCATTGGATTCATATTATTCTGAGCTCTAAATCAAAAGTTGTGGACAATTTAGTGTAGGCATGTCAAGTTGATCCCCCAGTTAAAATGATCATTCTAAACTGATCATTGGTGCTTATTGATTAAATGCTTATAAATGAAGTATAATACATGACATCACGTAGTTTTGGAAAGATTTGATTCTTTGGAGGACTGGTTAAAGCAATTTTAATGTTAAAATTTATCACAATAAAAAGAATTGAGATAGCTTAACGTAGGCATTTGATTCGTGTCAGTCTGAGCTTTAAATCAAACGTCATGGGTAATTCAGTGAGGACATGTCTAGTTGATCGGCCATTTAAAGTGATCATTCTTAACTGATCATTGGTTCTTAAAAAGTAAAGGGTTATAAATGAAGAATAATGCATAGCATCACGCAGTTCGGGATAGATTGGCTTACTTGGACGCTTTGTCGTATCTATTTAGTGCAGACATGTCAAGTTGATCGGCCAGTTAAATTGATCATTCTTAACTGATCATTTATGCTCATTGAGTAAAGGCTTATAAATGAAGCATAATGCATGGTATCTTGAAGTTTGGGATATATTGGATTCCATGGACAGTTTGTCGTATCTATTTCCATCTCAAATTTTGTCACAATATAGAAAATTGAGCTAACTTAACGTGGGCATTGGATTCATGTCATTTTGATCTATAAATCAAAAGTTACACACGATTTAGTGCAGTGCGGACATGTAAGGTTATCGGCCAGTTAAAGTGATCATTCTAATCTGATCATTGGTTCTCATAAAAGATTATAAATGAAGCATAAAGCATGACGTCACGCAGCTCGGATAGAATTGATTACTTGGACACTTTGTCGTATCTATTTCTGCCTAAAATTTTGTCACAATATAGAAAATTGAGCTAGCTTAACGTGAGCACGGGATTCGTATCATTCTAAGCTCTAACTCATAAGTTATGAACGATTCAGTGCAGACATGTCAACCTGACCGGCCAGTTAAAGTGATCATTCTTAACTGATCATTGGTGCTCATTGAGTAAAGGCTTATAAATGAAGCATAATGCATGGCATCGTGCTGTTCGGGACAGATTGGACTACATGGACGCTTGGTAGTATTTATTTCTGTCCCAAATTTTTTCACAATATAGAAACTTGAGCTAGCATAACGTGGACATTTGATTCGTATTATTCTCAGCTATAAATCAAAAGTTACGCACATGTCAAGTTGACCGGCAAGTTAAAGTGATCATTCGTAACTGATCATTGGTGCTCATTGACTAATGGGTTATAAATGAAGCATAATGCATTGCATCACGAAGTTTGGGATAGATTGGATTACATGGACACTTTGTCTTATTTATTTCTATCTAAAATTTTGTCACAAAATTGAAAATTGAGATAGCTTAACGTGGGCATTGGATTCGTGTCATTCTGAGCTCTAAATCAATATTTATTGGACGATATAGTGCGGACATGTCAAATTGATCGGCCAGCTAAAGTGATCATTCTAAACTGATCATTGGTGCTCATTGAGTAAAGGCTTATAAATGATGCATTATGCATGACATCACACAGTTCAGGATAGATTGGATTACTTGAACGCTTTGTCGTATCTATTTCTATCTCAATTTTTTTCACAATATAAAAAATTGAGCTACTTTAACGTGGGTATTGGATTCGAGCCTGTCTGACCTCTAAATCAAAAGTTCAGATGATTTAGTGCAGACATGTCAAATTGATCGGCTAGTTAAAGTGATCATTCTTAACTGATCATTGGTGCCGAATGAGTATAGGCTTATAAATGAAGCATAATGCATAGCATCTTGAAGTGCGGGATAGATTGGATTACATGTACGTTTTGTCGTATGTATCTTGGTCTCAAATTTTGTGACAATATAGAAAATTGATCTACCTTAACGTGGGCATTAGATTCGTGTCATTCTAAGCTGTAAATCAAAACTTCCGGACGATTTAGTACGGACATGTCAAGTTGATTGGCCAGTTAAAGTGATCATTCTAAACGGATCATTGGTGCTCATTGAGTAAATGCTTATAAATGATGCATAATGCATGACATCACGCAGTTCGGGTTAGATTGGATTACATGGACACTATGTCGTATCTATTTATGTCTCAAATTTTATTACAATATAGAAAATTGAGCTAGCTTAACGTGGGCATTAGATTCGTTTCATTCTAAGCTCTAAGTCATAAGTTATCGATGATTTAGGACCGACATGTCAAGTTGATCGGCCAGTTAAATTCGTCATTCTAAACTGATCATTGGTTCTGATTGTGTAAAGGCTTATAAATGAAGCATAATGGATGACATCATGCAGTTTTGGCTAGAGTGGATTACTTGAACACGTTTTACATCTATTTCAGCCTCAAATCTGGTCACAATATAGAAAATTGAGGTAGCTTAACGTGGACTCTGGATTCGTGTCATTCTAAGCTTTAAATCAAAAGTTACAGACGATTTAGTGCGGACATGTCAGGTTGATTGGCCAGTTAATGTGATCATTCTAAACTGGTCATCATTGGTGCTCAATGAGTAAAGGCTTATAAATGATGTACAATGGATGACATCACGCAGTTCAGGATATATTGGATTACTTGGACACTTTGTCGTATCTATTTTTGTCTCAATTTTTTTCACAATATAGAAAATTGAGCTATATTAACCTGGGCATTGGATTCGTGGCAGTCTGACCTCTAAATCAAAAGTTCGGACGATGTAGTGTGGACATAACAAGTTGATCGGCCAGTTAAAGTGATCATTACTAACTGATCACTGGTGCTTATTGAGTAAAAGCTTATAAATGAAGCATAATGCATGGCATCATCAAGTCTGGGATAGATTCGATTACATGGATGCTTTGTCCTTTCTATTTTGGTCTCAAATTTTGTGACAATATAGAAAATGGAACTAGCTTAACGTTGGCATTAAATTCGTGTCATTCTGAGCTCTAAATCAAATGCTAAGGACGATTTAGTGCAGACATGTCAAGTATATCGTCCAGTTGAAGTGATCATTCTAAACTGATCATTGGTGCTCATTGAGTAAATGCTTGTAAATGATGCATAATGTATGACATCACGCAGTTCGGAATAGATTAGATTACTTGGATGCTTTAGTGTATCTATTTCTGCTTCAAATTTTATCACAACATAGAAAATTGAGATAGCTTAACGCGGGCACATGATTCGTATCATTCAAAGCTCTAACTCATAAGTTACGAATGATTTAGTGCAGACATGTCAAGTTTATCGGCCAGTTAAATTGATCATTCTTAACTGATCATTTGTGCTCATTGAGTAATGGCTTATAAATGAAGCATAATGCATCGCATCATGCAGTGCAGGATAGATTGGATTACATGTACATTTTGTCGTATCTATTCTGATCTCAAATTTTGTGACAAAATAGAAAATTGAGTTAGCTTAACGTGGGCATTGGATTCGTGTCATTCTGAGCTGTAAATCAAATGTTATGGACAATTTAGTGCGGACATGTCAAGTTGATCGGCCAGTTAAAGTGATCACTATAAACGGATCATTGGTGCTCATTGAGTAAATGCTTATAAATGATGCATAATGCATGACATCATGCAGTTCGGGTTAGACTGGATTACATGGACACTATGTCGTATCTATTTATGTTTCAAATTTTATTACAATATAGAAAATTGAGCTAGCTTAACGTGGGCATTGGATTCGTTTTATTCTAAGCCCTAAATCATAAGTTATGGATGATTTAGGACCGACATATCAAGTTGATCGGCCAGTTAAATTCATCATTCTAAACTGATCATTGGTGCTCATTGAGTAAAGGCTTATAAATGAAGCATAATGGATGACATCATGCAGTTTTGGCTAGATTGGATTACTTGAACGCGTTTTACATCTATTTCAGCCTCAAATTTGGTCACAATATAGAAAATTGAGGTAGCTTAACGTGGCCTCTGGATTCGTGTCATTCTAAGCTTTAAATCAAAAGTTACAGACGATTTAGTGTGGACATGTCAGGTTGATTGGCCAGTTAAAGTGATCATTCTAAACTGGTCATCATTGGTGCTCAATGAGTAAAGGCTTATAAATGATGTACAATGGATGACATCACGCAGTTCCGGATAGATTGGATTACTTGGACGCTTTGTCGTATCTATTTTTGTGTCAATTTTGTCACAATATAGAACATTGAGGTAGTTTAACGTGGGCATTTGATTCGTGGCAGTCTGACCTCTAAATAAAAAGTTCGGACGATTTAGTGTGGACATAACAAGTTGATCGGCCAGTTAAAGTGATCATTCCTAACTGATCATTCTTGCTTATTGAGTAAAGGCCTATAAATGAAGCATAATGCATGGCATCATCAAGTCTGGGATAGATTCAATTACATGGATGCTTTGTCGTATCTATTTTAGTCTCAAATTTTGTGACAATATAGAAAATTGAACTAGATAACGTTTGCATTAAATTCGTGTCATTCTGAGCTCTCAATCAAATGTTAAGGACGATTTAGTGCAGACATGTCAAGTATATCGTCCAGTTAAACTGATCATTCTAAACTGATCATTGGTGCTCATTGAGTAAATGGTTATAAATGATGCATAATATATGACATCACGCTGTTCGGAATAGATTGGATTACTTGGACGCTTTAGTGTATCTATTTCTGCTTCAAATTTTATCACAATATAGAAAATTGAGATAGCTTAACGTGGGCACATGATTCGTATCATTCTAAGCTCTAACTCATAAGTTACGAATGATTTAGTGCAGACATGTCAAGTTGATCGGCCAGTTAAATTGATCATTCTTAACTGATCATTTCTGCTCATTGAGTAAAGGCTTCTAAATGAAGCATAATGCATGGCATCTTGAAGTTCGGGATAGATTGGATTACATGGACGCTTTGTCGTATCTATTTTGGTCTCAAATTTTGTCACAATATAGAACATTGAGCTAGTTTAATGTGGGCATTGGATTCGTGCCAGTCTGACATCTAAATCAAAACTTGAAACGATTTAGTGAGGACATGTCAAGTTGATCGGCCAGTTAAAGTGATCATTCTAAACCGATCATTGGTGCTCATTGAGTAAGGGCTATAAATGATGCATAATGCATGACATCACGCAGCTCGGGATAGAATGGATTACTTGGACACTTTTTCGTATCTATTTCTGCCTAAACTTTCGTCACAATATAGAAAATTGAGCCAGCTTAACGTGGGCACGAGATTCGTATCATTTTAAGCTCAAACTCATAAGTTATGAACAATTTAGTGCAGACATGTCAAGTTGACCGGCCAGTTAAAGTGATCATTCTTAACTGATCAGTGGTGCTCATTGAGTAAAGGCTTATAAATGAAGCATAATGCACAGCATCGCGTAGTTTGGGATATATTGGATTACATGGACGCTTGGCCGTATCTATTTCTATCTCAAATTTTGTCACAATATAGAAACTTGAGCTAGCATAACGTGTACATTAAATTCGTATTATTCTCAGCTATAACTCAAAAGTTACGGACGATTTATTGCGGACAAGTCAAATTGACCGGCCAGTTAAAGTGATCATTCTTAACTGATCATTGATGGTCATTGAGTGAAGTCGTATAAATGAAGCATAATGCATTGCATCACAAAGTTTGGGATAGATTGGATTACATGGACACTTTGTCTTATTTATTTCTATCTCAAATTTTGTCACAATATTGAAACTTGAGGTAGCTTAACGTGGGCATTGGATTCGTGTCATTCCGAGCTCTAAATCAAAATTTACGAACGTTTAGTGTGGCAATGTCAAATTGATCGGCCAGATAAAAGGATCATTCTAAACTGATCATTGGTGCTCATTGAGTATAGGCTTATAAATGATGCATTATGCATGACATCACCGAGTTCACGATATATTGGATTACTTGGATGCTTTGTGGTATCTATTTATATCTCAATTTTTTACAATATAGAAAATTGAGCTACTTTAATGTGGGTATTGGATTCGAGCCTGTTTGACCTCTAAATCAAAAATTCGGATGATTTAGTGCGGAGATGTCAAGTTGATCGGCCAGTTAAAGTGATCATTCTTAACTGATCATTGGTGCTCAATGAGTGTAGGCTTAGAAATGAAGCATAATGCATGGCATTATGAAGTGCGGGATAGATTGGATAACATGGACGTTTTGTCGTATCTATTTTGCTCTCAAATTTTGTGACAATATATAGAAAATTGAGCTAGCTTAACGTGGGCATTGGATTGGTGTCATTCTGAGCTGTAAATCAAAAGTTACAGATGATTTAGTGGGGACATGTCAAGTTGATCGGCCAGTTAAAGTGATCATTCTTAACTGATCATTGGTGCTCATTGAGTAAATGCTTATAAATGAAGCATAATGCATGGCATCGTACGGTTCGGGATAGATTGGATTACATGGAGGCTTGGTCGTATCTATTTCTGTCTCAAATTTTGTCTCAATATAGAAACTTGAGCTAGCCTAACGTGCGCATTGGATTCGTTTCATTCTAAGCTCCAAATCATAAGTTATGGATGATTTAGGAACGACATGTCAAGTTGATCGGCCTGTTAAATTCATCATTCTAAACTAATCATTGGTGCTCATTGAGTAAAGGCTTATGAATGAAGCATAATGTATGGCATCATGCGGTCCAGGATAGATTGGATTACATGGACGCTTGGTCGTATCTATTTCTGTCTCAAATTTTGTCAAAATATAGAAAATTTAGCTAGCTTAACATGGGCATTGGATTCGTGTTATTCCGAGCTCTAAATCAAAAGTTACGAATGATTTAGTGCTGACATGTCAAGTTGACCGCCTAGTTAAAGTTATCATTCTTGCTCATTGAGTAAAGGCTTATAAATGAACCATAATGCATGGCATCACGCAGTTCTGGTTAGATTGGATTACAGGGACACTTTGCCGTATCTAGTTTGTCTCAAATTTTGTCACAATATAGAAAACTGAGCTAGCTTAACGTGGGCATTGGATTCATTTCATTCTGAGATCTAAATCATAAGTTACGGACGATTTAGGGCGGAAATGTTAGGTTGATCGGCTAGGTAAAATGATCATTCTAAACTAATCATTGGCGGTCATTGTGTAAAGGCTTATAAATGACGCATAATGCATGACATCACGCAGTTTTAGTAGATTGGAGTATTTGAACGCCTTTTTATATCTATTTCTGTTTCAAATTTTGTCAAATATAGAAAATTGAGCTAGCTTCGTTGGCATTGGATTCGTGTCATTCTGAGCTCTAAATCAAAAGTTAGGGATGATTTAGTGCAGACATGTCAAGTTGATCGGCCAGTTAAAGTGATCATTCCAAACTGATCATTGGTGCTCATTGAGTAATGGCATATAAATGAAGCAAAATGCATGACATTACACTGTTCTGTCTAGCATAGGTTACTTGAACGCTTTTCAGTATCTATTTCCATCTCAAATTTTGTCACAATATAGAAAATTGAGTTAGCTTAACGCGGGCATTGGATTCCTCTCATTATGAGCTATAAATCAAAAGTTATGGACAATTTAGTGCAAACATGTCAAGTGTATATCTCTTATTTTGATCATTCTAAACTGATCATTGGTGCTCATTGAGTCAATACTTATAAATGATGCATAATGTATGACATCACGCAGTTCTGGATATTTTGGATTACTTGGACGCTTTAGTGTATCTATTTCTGCCTCAAATTTTGTCACAATATAGAAAGTTGAGCTAGCTTAATGTGGGCACCTGATTCGTATCAGTCTAAGCTCTAACATTTAAGTTACGAACGATTTAGTGCAAACATGTCAAGTTGATCGTCTAGTTAAATTAATCATTCTTAACTGATCATTTGTGCTCATTGAGTAAAGGCTTATAAATGAAGCATAATGCATGCTATCATGAAGTTCGGGATAGATTGGATTACATGGACGCTTTGTCGTATCTATTTCGGTTTCAAATTTTGTCACAATATAGAACATTGATCTAGTTTAATGTGGGCATTGGATTCGTGCCAGTCTGACCTCTAAATCAAAAAATAAACGATGTAGTGGGGACATGTCAAGTTTATCGGCCAGTTAGAGTGATCATTCTTAACTAATCATTGGTGCTCATTGAGTAAAGGCTATAAATGATGCATAATGCATGACGTCACGCAGCACGGGATTGAATGGATTACTTGGACACTTTGTCGTATCTATTTGTGCCTCAAATTTTGTCACAATATACAAAATTGAGCTAGCTTAACGTGGGCACGGGGTTCGTGTCATTCTAAGCTCAAACTCATAAGTTACGAACGATTTAGTACAGACATGTCAAGTTGACCGGCCAGTTAAAGTGATCATTCTTAACTGATCATTGGTGCTCATTGAGTAAAGGCTTATAAATGAAGCATAATGCATGGCATCGCGCAGTTTGGGATAGATTAGATTACATGGATGCTTGGTCGTATCTATTTCTATCTCAAATTTTGTCAGAATATAGAAAATTTGGCTAGCTTAACATGGGCATTGGATTCGTGTTATTCTGAACTCTTAATCAAAAGTTATGGTTGATTTAGTGCGGACATGTCAAGTTGATCGCCTAGTTAAAGTTATCATTCTAAACTGATCATTTGTGCTCATTGAGTAAAGGATTATAAATGAAGCATAATGCATGGCATCACGCAGTTCGGGTTAGATTGGATTACATGGACACTTTTCCGGAACTATTTTTGTCTCAAATTTTGTCACAATTTAGAAAATTGAAATAGCTTAACGTGGGGATTTGATTCGTTTTATTATGAGCTCTAAATCATAAGTTACGGACAATTTAGGGGGGACATGTCAAGTTGATCGGCTAGGTAAAATGATCATTCTAAACTGATCATTGGCGGTCATTGTGTAAAGGCTTATAAATGAAGCATAATGCATGGCATCACGCAGTTTTAATAGATTGGAGTACTTGAACGCTTTTTTATATCTATTTTTGTTTCAAATTTTAAAATATAGAAAATTGAGCTAGCTTTGTTGGCATTGTATTCGTGTCATTCTGAGCTCTAAATCAAAAGTTCGGGACGATTTACTGCGGACATGTCAAGTTGATCGGCCAGTTAAAGTGATCATTCCAAACTGATCATTGGTGCTCATTGAGTAAAAGGTTATAAATGAAGCATAATGCATGACATCACGTAGTTCAGGATAGTTTGGATTATTTGGACGCTTTGTCGTATCTATTTCTGTCTCAAATTTCGTCACAATATAGAAAATTGAGCTAGATTAACGTGGGCATTGTATTCGTATCATTATGAGCTCTAAATCATAAGTTACGGACGATTTAGAGCAGACGAGTCAAGTTGATCGGCCAGTTAAAGTGATCATTCTTAATGGATCATTGGTGCTCATTGAGTAAAGGTTTATAAATGAAGCATACTGCATGGCATCACGCAGTTTTGGTTATATTCGATTACTTGAATGCTTTTTATATCTATTTTTGTCACAATATAGAAAATTGAGCTAGCTTAATGTAGGAATTGGATTCGTGTCATTCTCGGCTCTAAATCAAAAGTTAGGGATGATTTGGTGCGGACATGTCAAGTTGATCGGCCAGTTCAAGTGATCATTTTAGACTGATCATTGATGCTCATTGAGTAAAGGCTTACAAATAAAGCATAATACATGGCATCACGCAGTTTCGGTTAGATTTGATTACTTGAATGCTTTTTGTATCTATTTTCGTCTAAAATTTTGTCACAATTTAGAAAATTGTGCTAGCTTAACGTAGGCATTGGATTCATGTCATTCTAAGATCTAAATCAAAAGATAGGGATGATTTAGTGGAGACATGTCAAGTTGATCAGCTAGTTGAAGTGATCATTCCAAACTGATCATTGGTTCTCATTGACTAAATGCTTATAAATGAAGCATAATATATGACATCACTCAATTTTAGTTATATTGGATTACTTGAACCCTTTTTCATATCTATTTTTGTCTCAAATTTTGTCACAATATAGAAAATTGAAAGCTAACTTAACATGGACATTAGATTCGTTTTATTCTGAGATCTAAATCAAAAGTTACGGAAAATTTATTGCAAACATGTCAAGTTGATCGGGCAGTTAAAGTGATAATTCTAAACTGATCACTGGTGCTCATTGAGTAAATGCTTAGAAATGAATCATAATCCATGCCATCACACAGTTTTGGTTAATTTGGATTAGTTGAATGCTTTTTCGTATATATTTTTGTCTCAAGTTTTGTCACAATATAGAAAATTGAGCTACCTTAACTTGGGCTTTGGATTCTTGTTATTCGGAGTTCTAAATCAAAAGTTGATCGCATAGTTAAAATGCTCATTCTAAACTAATTATTTGTGCTCATTAAGTAAAGGCTTATAAATGAAGCATAATGCATGGCATCATGCAGTTTTGCATAGATTGGATTACTTGAATGCTTTTTTGTATCTATTTTTATCTCAAATTTCGTCACAATATAGAAGATTGAGCTAGCTTAACGTGGGCATTGGATTCATGTTATTCTGAGCTCTAAATCAAAAGTTACGAAAGATTTAGTGCGGACATGTCAAGGTTACGGCCGAGTTAAAGTGATCATTGAATAAAGTCTTATAAATTAAGCATAACGTAGTTTTGGTTAGATTGGATTACTTGAATGATTATTTTTATATATATTTCTGTCTCAAATTTTGTCACAATATAGAAAATTGATCTAGCTTAAGGTAGGCATTGGATTCGTATCATTCGGAGCTCTAAATCAAAAGTTAGGGATGATTTGTTGCAGACATGTCATGTTGATCGGCCAGTTAAAGTGATCATTCTAAACTAATCATAGGTGCTCATTGAGTAAAGGCTTAGAAATGAAGCATAATCCATGGCATCACGCAGTTTTGGTTAAATTGGATTACTTGAATGATTTGTGATATTTATTTATGTCTCAAATTTTTTTACAATATAGAAAGTTGAGCTATCTTAAGGTAGGAATTAGATTTTTGTGTCATTCTGAGCTATAAATCAAAAGTTAGGGATGATTTGGTGCGGACATGTCAAGTTGATCAGCCAGTTAAAGTGATCATTCTAAACTGATCATTGGTGCTCATTGAGTAAAGGCTTAGAAATAAAGCATAATGCATGGCATCACACATTTTGGTTAGATTGGCTTACTTGAACGCTTTCGTACCTATTTTCGTCTCAAATTTTGTCACAATTTAAAAAATTTATCTAGCTTAACGTAGGCATTGGATTCGTGTCATTCTGAGCTCTAAACCAAAAGTTAGTGATGATTTAGTGCAGACATGTCAAGTTGATCGGACAGTTAAAGTGATCATTTTAAACTGATCATTGGTTCTCATTGAGTAAATGCTTAGAAATGAAGCATAATGAATGGCATCACGGAATTTTGGTTATATTGGATTAGTTGAATGCTTTTCCGTATCTATTTTGTCTCAAATTTTATCACAATATAGAAAATTGAGCTAAGTTAACATGGACATTGGATTCGTGTTATTCTGAGCACTAAATCAAAAGTTACAGACAATTTAGTGCAGACAAGTCAAGTTGATCGCCTAGTTAAAGTGATCAATCTAAACCGATCATTTGTGCTCATTGAATAAAGGCTTACAAATGAAGCATAATGCATGGCATCATGCAGCTTTGGCTAGATTGGATTACTTGAATGCTTTTTTCTATCTATTTCTGTCCCAAATTTTGTCGCAATATAGAAAATTGAGCTAACATTTCATGGGCATTGGATTTCTATCATAATGAGCTCTGAATCAGAAGTTACGGCCGATTTAGTGCGGATATGTCAAGTTGATTGGTCAGTTAAAGTGATCATTTTAAACTGATCATTGGTGCTCATTGAGTAAAGGCTTATAAATGAAGCATAATGCATGACATCATGCAGTTTTGGTTAGATTGGATTACTTTAATGATTTGTTATACACTTTTCTGTGTCAAACTTTGTCACAATTTAGAAAATTGAGCTAGATTAAGGTAGGAATTGGATTCGTGTCATTCTGAGCTCTAAATCAAAAGTTACGGACAATTTAGTGCATACAAGTCACTTTGATCGCCTAGTTAAAGTGATCATTCTAAACTGATCATTTGTGGTCATTGAGTAAAGGCTTACAAGTGAAGCATAATGCATGGCTTCTTGCAGTTTTGGCTAGATTGGATTAGTTGAACGCTTTTTTGTATCTATATACGTCTTAAATTTTGTCACAATATAGAAAATTAAGCTAACTTAACGTGGGCATTGGATTCGTGTCATTATGAGCTCTAAATCATTAGTTACGGATGATTTACTGCAGACATGTCAAGTTGATCGGCCAGTTAAAGTGATCATTATTAACTGATCATTGGGGCTCATTGAGTAAAGGCTTATAAATGAGGCATAATGCATGGCATCACACAGTTTTGGTTATATTCGATTACTTGAATGCTTTTTTATATCTATTTTTGTCACAATATTGAAAATTGAGATAGCTTAACAATGGCATTTTATTCTTGTCATTCGGAGCTCTAAATCAAAAGTTAGTGATGATTTAGTGTAGATATGTCAAGTTGATCGGCCAGTTAAAGTGATCATTCTAAACTAATCATTGGTGCTCATTGAATAAAGGTTTACAAATGAAGCATAATGCATGGCATCATGCAGTTTTGGCTAGATTGGATTACTTGAATGCTTTTTTGTATCTATTTCTATCTCAATTTTTGTCAATATATAGAAAATTGATCTAACTTTTCATTGGCATTGGATTCGTGTCATTATGAGCTCTGAATCATAAATTACAGCCGATTTAGTGCAGATATGTCAAGTTGATTGGTCAGTTAATGTGGTCATTTTAAACTGATCATTGGTGCTCATTGAATAAAGGCTTATATATAAAGCATAATGCATGACATCACACAGTTTTGGTTAGATTGGATTACTTGAATGATTTGTTATACATATTTCTGTCTCAAACTTTACCACAATATAGAAAATTGAGCTAGATTAAGGTTGGAATTGGATTTGTGTCATTCTGAGCTCTAAATCAAAAGTTACGGATAATTTAGTGCAGACAAGTCAAGTTGATCGCCTAGTTAAAGTGATCATTCTAAACTGATCATTTATGCTCATTGATTAAAGGCTTACAAATGAAGCATAATGGATGGCATCATGCAGTTTTGGCTAGAATAGATTACTTGAACGCTTTTTTGTATCCATTTATGTCTTAAATTTTCTCACAGTATAGAAAATTTAGTTAACTTAACGTGGGCATTTGATTCGTGTCATTATGAGCTCTAAATCATAAGTTACGGACGATTTACTACGGATATGTCAAGTTGATCCGCCAGTTAAAGTGATCATTATTAACTGATCATTGGGGGTCATTGAGTAAAGGCTTATAAATGAGGCATAATGCATGGCATCACACAGTTTTGGTTATATTCGATTACTTTAACGGGTTTTTGTATCTATTTCTGTCACAATATTGAAAATTGAGCTAGCTTAACGTAGGCATTTTATTCTTGTCATTCGGAGTTCTAAAACAAAAGTTAGTGATGATTTAGTGTAGATGTGTCAAGTTGAAGGGCCAGTTAAAGTGATCATTCTAAACTAATCATTGGTGCTCATTGAATAAAGGTTTACAAATGAAGCATAATGCATGGCATCATGCAGTTTTGGCTAGATTGGATTACTTGAATGCTTTTTTGTATCTATTTCTATCTCAATTTTTGTCAATATATAGAAAATTGATCTAACTTTTCATTGGCATTGGATTCGTGTCATTATGAGCTCTGAATCATAAATTACAGCCGATTTAGTGCAGATATGTCAAGTTGATTGGTCAGTTAATGTGGTCATTTTAAACTGATCATTGGTGCTCATTGAATAAAGGCTTATATATAAAGCATAATGCATGACATCACACAGTTTTGGTTAGATTGGATTACTTGAATGATTTGTTATACATATTTCGGTCTCAAACTTTGTCACAATATAAAAAATTGAGCTAGATTAAGGTAGGAATTGGATTCGTGTCTTTCTGAGCTCTAAGTCAAAAGTTACGGACAATTTAGTGCAAACAAATCAAGTTGATCGCCTAGTTAAAGTGATCATTCTAAACTGATCATTTGTGCTTATTGATTAAAGGCTTACAAATGAAGCATAATGCGTGGCATCATGCAGTTTTGGCTAGAATTGATTACATGAATGCTATTTGTATCTATTTATGGCTTAAATTTTGTCACAGTATGTAAACTTGAGTTAACTTAACGTGGGCATTAGATTTGTGTCATTATGAGCTCTAAATCATAAGTAACGGACGATTTACTGCGTACATGTCAAGTTGATTGGCCAGTTAAAGTGATCATTATTAACTGATCATTGGGGCTCATTGAGTAAAGGCTTATAAATGAGGCATAATGCATGGCATCACACAGTTTTGGTTATATTCGATTACTTGAACGCTTTTTTATATCTATTTCTATCACAATATTGAAAATTGAGCTAGCTTAACGTAGGCATTTTATTCTTGTCATTAGGAGTTCTAAATCAAAAGTAAGTGATGATTTAGTGTAGATATGTCAAGCTGATGGGCTAGTTAAAGTGATCATTCTAAACTGATCATTGGTGCTCATTGAATAAAGGCTTACAAATGAAGCCTAATGTACGGCATCATGCAGTTTTGGCTAGATTGGATTACTTGAACGCTTTTTTGTATCTATTTTTGTTTCAAATTGTGTCATAATATAGAAATTTGAGCTAACTTTTCATGGGCATTGGATTCGTGTCATTATGAGCTCTGAATCATAAGTTATGGCTGAATTAGTGCGGATATGTCAGGTTGATCGGCCAGTTAAAATGATCATTCTAAACTGATCATTGGTGCTCATTGAGTAAAGGCTTATAAATAAAGCATAATGCATGGCATCACGCAGTTTTGAATAGATTGGATTACTTGATTGATTTGTTATACATATTTATGTCTCAAACTTTATCAAAATATAGAAAATTGAGCTAGATTAAGGTTGGAATTGGATTTGTGTCATTCTGAGCTCTAAATCAAAAGTTACGGACAATTTAGTGCAGAAAAGTCAAGTTGATCGCCTAGTTAAAGTGATCATTCTAAACTGATCATTTGTGCTCATTGATTAAAGGCTTACAAATGAAGCATAATGGATGGCATCATGCATTTTTGGCTAGAATTGATTACTTGAACGCTTTTTTGTATCCATTTATGTCTTAAATTTTCTCACAGTATAGAAAATTTAGTTAACTTAACGTGGGCATTTGATTCGTGTCATTATGAGCTGTGAATCATAAGTTACGGACGATTTACTATGGACATGTCAAGTTGACCGGGCAGTTAAAGTGATCATTATTAACTGAACATTGGGGCTCATTGAGTAAAGGCTTATAAATGAGGCATAATGCATGGCATCACACAGTTTTGGTTATATTCGATTACTTTAACGGGTTTTTGTATCTATTTCTGTCACAATATTGAAAATTGAGCTAGCTTAACGTAGGCATTTTATTCTTGTCATTCGGAGCTCTAAATCAAAAGTTTGTGATGATTTAGTGTAGATATGTCAAGTTGATCGGCCAGTTAAAGTCATCATTCTAAATTGATCATTGGTGCTCATTGAATAAAGGCTTACAAATGAAGCATAATGCAAGGCATCATGCATTTTTGGCTAGATTGGATTACTTGAATGCTTTTTTGTATCTATTTCTTTCTCAAATTTTGTCACACTATTGAAAATTGATCTAATGTTTCATGGGCATTGGATTTGTGTCATTATGAGCTCTGAATCATAAGTTACGGCTGATTTAGTTCGGATATGTCAAGTTGATCGGCCAGTTAAAGTGATCACTTTAAACTGATCATTGGTGCTCATTGAGTAAAGGCTTATAAATGAAGCATAATGCATGACATCACGCAGTTTTCGTTAGATTGGATTACTTGAATGATTTGTTATACATATTTCGGTCTCAAACTTTGTCACAATATAAAAAATTGAGCTAGATTAAGGTAGGAATTGGATTCATGTCTTTCTGAGCTCTAAATGAAAAGTTACGGATAATTTAGTGCAAACAAGTCAAGTTGATCGCCTAGTTAACGTGATCATTCTAAACTGATCATTTGTGCTTATTGATTAAAGGCTTACAAATGAAGCATAATGCATGGCATCATGCAGTTTTGGCTAAAATTAATTACATGAATGCTATTTGTATCTATTTATGTCTTAAATTTTGTCACAGTATGGAAACTTGAGTTAACTTAACGTGGCAATTGGATTCGTGTCATTATGAGCTCTAAATCATAGTTACGGATGATTTACTGCGTACATGTCAAGTTGATTGGCCAGTTAAAGTGATCATTATAGACTGATCATTGGGGCTCATTGAGTAAAGGCTTATAAACGAGGCATAATGCATGGCATCACACAGTTTTGGTTATATTCGATTTTTTGAACGCTTTTTTATATCTATTTCTGTCACAATATTGAAAATTGAGCTGGCTTAACGTAGGCATTTTATTCTTGTCATTCGGAGTTCTAAATCAAAAGTTAGTGATGATTTAGTGTAGATATGTCAAGTTGATGGGCCAGTTAAAGTGATCATTCAAAACTGATCATTGGTGCTCATTGAATAAAGGCTTACAAATGAAGCATAATGTATGGCATCATGCAGTTTTGGCTAGATTGGATTATTTGAAAGCTTTTTTGTTTCTATTTCTGTCTCAAATTTTGTCACAATATAGAAAATTGATCTAACTTTTCATGGGCATCGCATTCGTGTCATTATGAGCTCTGAATCATAAGTTACGGCCGATTTAGTGCGGATATGTCAAGTTGATTGGTCAGTCAAAGTGGTCATTTTAAAATGATCATTGGTGCTAATTAAGTAAAGGCATATAAATGAAGCATAATGCATGACATCACACAGTTTTGGTTAGCATGGATTACTTGAATGGTTCGTTATACATATTTCTGTCTCAAACTTTGTCACAATATAGAAAATTGAGCTAGATTAATGTAGAAATTGGATTCGTGTCATTATGAGCTCTAAATCAAAAGTTACGGACAATTTAGTGCAGACAAGTCAACTTGATCGCCTAGTTAATGTGATCATTCTAAACTTATCATTTGTGCTCATTCATTAGAGGCTTAAAAATGAAGCATAATGCATGGCTTCATGCAGTTTTGGCTAGATTGGACAAGTTGAATGCATTTTTGTATCTATTTATGTCTTAAATTTTGTCACAATATAGAAAATTCAGCTAACTTAACGAGGGCATTGGATTCGTGTCATTGTGAGCCCTAAATCATAAGCTACGGACGATTTACTGCGTACTTGTCAAGTTGATCGGCCTGTTAAAGTGATCATTATTAACTGATCATTGGGGCTCATTGAGTAAAGGCTTATAAATGAGGCATAATGCATGGCATCACACAGTTTTGGTTATATTCGATTACTTGAACGCTTTTTTTATCTATTTCTGTCACAATATTGAAAGTTGAGGTAGCTTAAAGTAGGCATTTTATTCGTGTCATTCAGAGCTCTAACTCAAATGTTAGTGATGATTTAGTGTAGATATGTCGAGTTGATCGGCCAGTTAAAGTGACCATTCTAAACTGATCATTGGTGCTCATTGAATAAACGCTTACAAATGAAGCATAATGCATGGCATCATGCAGTTTTAGCTAGATTGGATTACTTGAATGATTTGTTATACATATTTCTGTATCAAACTTGTCACAATATAGAGAATTGAGATAGATTAAGGTTGGAATAGGATTCGTGTCATTCTAAGCTCTAAATCAAAAGTTACGGACAATTTAGTGCAGACAAGTCAAGTTGATCGCCTAGTTAAAGTGATCATTCTAAACTGATCATTTGTGCTTATTGATTAAAGGCTTACAAATGAAGGACAATGCATGGCATCATGCAGTTTGGCTAGAATTGATTACTTGAACACTTTTTATATCTATTTACGTCTTAAATGTTGTCACAGTATAGAAAATTGAGTTAACTTAACGTGGTCATTGGATTCGTGTCATTATGAGCTCTGAATCATAAGTTACGGACGATTTACTGCATACATGTCAAGTTGATCGGCCAGTTAAAGTGATCATTATTAACTGATCATTGGGGCTCATTGAGTAAAGGCTTATAAATGAGGCATAATGCATGGCATCACACAGTTTTGGTTATATTCAATTACTTGAACGCTTTTTTATATCTATTTCTATCACAATATTGAAAATTGAGCTAGCTTAACGTAGGCATTTTATTCTTGTAATTCGGAGTTCTAAAACAAAAGTTAGTGATGATTTAGTGTAGATGTGTCAAGTTGAAGGGCCAGTTAAAGTGATCATTCTAAACTAATCATTGGTGCTCATTGAATAAAGGTTTACAAATGAAGCATAATGCATGGCATCATGCAGTTTTGGCTAGATTGGATTACTTGAATGCTTTTTTGTATCTATTTTGTCTCATATTTTGTCACAATTTAGAAAATTGATCTAACTTTTTACTGGCATTGGATTCGTGTCATTATGAGCTCTGAATCATAAGTTACGGCCGATTTAGTGCGGATATGTCAAGTTGATTGGTCAGTTAAAGTGGTCATTTTAAACTTATCGTTGGTGGTCATTGAGTAAAGGCTTATAAATAAAGCATAATGCATGACATCACACAGTTTTGGTTAGATTGGATTACTTGAATGATTTGTTATATATACTTCTGTCTCAAACTTTGTCACAATACAAAAAATTGAGCTAGATTAAGGCAGGAATTGGATTCGTGTCATTATGAGCTCTAAATCAAAAGTTACGGACAATTTAGTGCCGACAAGTCAACTTGATCGCCTAGTTAAAGTGATCATTCTAAACTGATCATTTGTGCTCATTGATTAAAGGATTAAAAATGAAGCATAATGCATGGCTTCATGCAGTTTTGGCTAGATTGGACAAGTTGAATGCATTTTTGTATCTATTTATGTCTTAAATTTTGTCACAATATAGAAAATTCAGCTAACTTAACGAGGGCATTGGATTCGTGTCATTGTGAGCCCTAAATCATAAGTTACGGACGATTTACTGCGTACTTGTCAAGTTGATCGGCCTGTTAAAGTGATCATTATTAACTGATCATTGGGGCTCATTGAGTAAAGGCTTATAAATGAGGCATAATGCATGGCATCACACAGTTTTTGTTATATTCGATTACTTGAATGCTTTTTTATATCTATTTTTGTCACAATATTGAAAATTGAGATAGCTTAACAATGGCATTTTATTCTTGTCATTCGGGGCTCTAAATCAAAAGTTAGTGATGATTTGGTGTAGATATGTCAAGTTGATCGGCCAGTTAAAGTGATCATTCTAAACTAATCATTGGTGTTCATTGAATAAAGGCTTACAAATGAAGCATAATGCATGGCATCAAGCATTTTTGGCTAGATTGGATTACTTGAATGCTTTTTTCAATCGATTTCTGTCTCAAACTTTGTCACAATATAGAAAATTGAACTAGATTAAGGTAGGAATTGGATTCGTGTCATTATGAGCTCTAAATCGAACGTTACGGACAATTTAGTGCAGACAAGTCAACTTGATCGCCTAGTTAAAGTGATCATTCTAAACTGATCATTTGTGCTCATTCATTAAAGGCTTAAAAATGAAGCATAATGCATGGCTTCATGCAGTTTTGGCTAGATTGGATTACTTGAATGCTTTTTTGTATCTATTTCTATCTCAATTTTTGTCAATATATAGAAAATTGATCTAACTTTTCATTGGCATTGGATTCGTGTCATTATGAGCTCTGAATCATAAATTACAGCCGATTTAGTGCAGATATGTCAAGTTGATTGGTCAGTTAATGTGGTCATTTTAAACTGATCATTGGTGCTCATTGAATAAAGGCTTATATATAAAGCATAATGCATGACATCACACAGTTTTGGTTAGATTGGATTACTTGAATGATTTGTTATACATATTTCTGTCTCAAACTTTGTCACAATACAGAAAATTGAGCTAGATTAAGGTAGGAATTGGATTCGTGTCATTATGAGCTCTAAATCAAAACTTACGGACAATTTCGTGCAGACAAGTCAACTTGATCGCCTAGTTAAAGTGATCATTCTAAACTGATCATTTGTGCTCATTGATTAAAGGCTTAAAAATGAAGCATAATGCATGGCTTCATGCAGTTTTGGCTAGATTGGATTAGTTGAATGCTTTTTTGTATCTATTTATGTCTTAACTTTTGTCACAATATAGAAAATTGAGCTAACTTAACGAGGGCATTGGATTCGTGTCATTGTGAGCTCTAAATCATAAGTTACGGACGATTTACTGCGTACATGTCAAGTTGATCGGCCAGTTAAAGTGATCATTATTAACTGATCATTGGGGCTCATTGAGTAAAGGCTTATAAATGAGGCATAATGCATGGCATCACACAGTTTTGGTTATATTCGATTACTTGAATGCTTTTTTATATCTATTTTTGTCACAATATTGAAAATTGAGATAGCTTAACAATGGCATTTTATTCTTGTCATTCGGAGCTCTAAATCAAAAGTTAGTGATGATTTAGTGTAGATATGTCAAGTTGATCGGCCAGTTAAAGTGATCATTCTAAACTGATCATTGGTGCTCATTGAATAAAGGCTTACAAATGAAGCATAATGTATGGCATCATGCAGTTTTGGCTAGATTGGATTATTTGAAAGCTTTTTTGTTTCTATTTCTGTCTCAAATTTTGTCACAATATAGAAAATTGATCTAACTTTTCATGGGCATCGCATTCGTGTCATTATGAGCTCTGAATCATAAGTTACGGCCGATTTAGTGCGGATATGTCAAGTTGATTGGTCAGTTAAAGTGGTCATTTTAAACTGATCATTGGTGGTCATTGAGTAAAGGCTTATAAATAAAGCATAATACATGACATCACCCAATTTTGGTTAGATTGGATTACTTGAATGATTTGTTATACATATTTCTGTCTCAAACTTTGTCACTATACAAAAAATTGAGCTATAATAAGGTAGGAATTGGATTCGTGTCATTATGAGCTCTAAATCAAAAGTTACGGACAATTTAGTGCAGACAAGTCAACTTGATCGCCTAGTTAAAGTGATCATTCTAAACTGATCATTTGTGCTCATTGATTAAAGGCTTAAAAATGAAGCATAATGCATGGCTTCATGCAGTTTTTGCTAGATTGGACTAGTTGAATGCATTTTTGTATCTATTTATGTCTTAAATATTGTCACAATATAGAAAATTGAGCTAACTTAACGAGGGCATTGGATTCGTGTCATTGTGAGCCCTAAATCATATGTTACGGACGATTTACTGCGTACATGTGAAGTTGATCGGCCTGTTAAAGTGATCATTATTAGGTGATCATTGGGGCTCATTGAGTAACGGCTTATAAATGAGGCATAATGCATGGCATCACACAGTTTTGGTTATATTCGATTACTTGAATGCTTTTTTATATCTATTTTTGTCACAATATTGAAAATTGAGATAGCTTTACAATGGCATTTTATTCTTGTCATTCGGAGCTCTAAATCAAAAGTTAGTGATGATTTAGTGTAGATATGTCAAGTTGATCGGCCAGTTAAAGTGATCATTCTGAACTGATCATTGGTGTCATTGAATAAAGGCTTACAAATGAAGCATAATGCATGGCATCATGCAGATTTGGCTAGATTGGATTACTTGAACGGTTTTTGTATCTATTTCTGTCTCAAATTTTGTCAAAATATAGAAAATTGATCTAACTTTTCATGGGCATTGGATTCGTGTCATTATGAACTCTGAATCATAAGTTACGGCCGATTTAGTGCGGATCTGTCAAGTTGATTGGTCAGTTAAAGTGATCATTCTAACCTAATCATTGGTGCTCATTGAATAAAGGCTTATAAATGAAGCATAATGTATGGCATCAAGCAGTTTTGGCTAGATTGGATTACTTGAATGATTTGTTATACATATTTCTGTATCAAACTTGTCACAATATAGAGAATTGAGATAGATTAAGGTTGGAATTGGATTCGTGTCATTCTAAGCTCTAAATCAAAAGTTACGGACAATTTAGTGCAGACAAGTCAAGTTGATCGCCTAGTTAAAGTGATCATTCTAAACTGATCATTTGTGCTTATTGATTAAAGGCTTACAAATGAAGGACAATGCATGGCATCATGCAGTTTGGCTAGAATTGATTACTTGAACACTTTTTATATCTATTTACGTCTTAAATGTTGTCACAGTATAGAAAATTGAGTTAACTTAACGTGGTCATTGGATTCGTGTCATTATGAGCTCTGAATCATAAGTTACGAACGATTTACTGCATACATGTCACGTTGATCGGCCAGTTAAAGTGATCATTATTAACTGATCATTGGGGCTCATTGAGTAAAGGCTTATAAATGAGGCAGAATGCATGGCATCACACAGTTTTGGTTATATTCAATTACTTGAACGCTTTTTTATATCTATTTCTATCACAATATTGAATAAGAGCTAGCTTAACGTAGGCATTTTATTCTTGTCATTCGGAGTTCTAAAACAAAAGTTAGTGATGATTTAGTGTAGATGTGTCAAGTTGAAGGGCCAGTTAAAGTGATCATTCTAAACTAATCATTGGTGCTCATTGAATAAAGGTTTACAAATGAAGCATAATGCATGGCATCATGCAGTTTTGGCTAGATTGGATTACTTGAATGCTTTTTTGTATCTATTTTTGTCTCAAATTTTGTCACAATTTAGAAAATTGATCTAACTTTTTACTGGCATTGGATTCGTTTCATTATGAGCTCTGAATCATAAGTTACGGCCGATTTAGTGCGGATATGTCAAGTTGATTGGTCAGTTAAAGTGGTCATTTTAAACTGATCGTTGGTGGTCATTGAGTAAAGGCTTATAAATAAAGCATAATGCATGACATCACACAGTTTTGGTTAGATTGGATTACTTGAATGATTTGTTATATATATTTCTGTCTCAAACTTTGTCACAATACAAAAAATTGAGCTAGATTAAGGCAGGATATGGATTCGTTTCATTATGAGCTCTAAATCAAAAGTTACGGACAATTTAGTGCCGACAAGTCAAATTGATCGCCTAGTTAAAGTGATCATTCTAAACTGATCATTTGTGCTCATTGATTAAAGGATTAAAAATGAAGCATAATGCATGGCTTCATGCAGTTTTGGCTAGATTGGACAAGTTGAATGCATTTTTGTATCTATTTATGTCTTAAATTTTGTCACAATATAGAAAATTGAGCTAACTTAACGAGGGCATTGGATTCGTGTCATTGTGAGCCCTAAATCATAAGTTACGGACGATTTACTGCGTACATGTCAAGTTGATCGGCCTGTTAAAGTGATCATTATTAACTGATCATTGGGGCTCATTGAGTAAAGGCTTATAAATGAGGCATAATGCATGGCATCACACAGTTTTGGTTATATTCGATTACTTGAA
>CM032163.1:26187623-26228311 GCA_018901935.1 Pugionium cornutum
CTAAGCGCACAAGATTCTTGAGAGAAAACTTGTTGGGGAAAAAGTTCTATCTTTATTAATATCAAAAAGGTTGTCGAACTACAATGCTGGAAGGAGCCTTATTAATATGATTGACAGCTTGACCTTCTAGGGTCGACTCAAACAAAGAAAAGGAAAGTTTACAAAAGTGCACAAAAGGAAAAGATACAAAAGTGCATAACCAAAAAAGGACCTTTTCCTAAAATGTTCTTGACTCAAAAATGTAAAGCATCTACATCCTACCCTGCAAAACAGAAAAAGGCATATATTCGAATTGAAACTTACCTTAACTTACCTCACGGCTAAGAAATGGAAGGTGGCTGTCCTCGTGGCATGCACGCGCCTTGCTCCTAGTCTTCGACTTGGAGTAGGGTTAAAAATCTTTGGGCCCTGACCTCTCTTGCCACTAAAGCCCAAGTCTCTGATGTTCCTTGTGTTGTTGAGAAGCCTTTCGACTCTACTTTGCTCTTCTGGCCCATTTTCCTTAGCTGATATTCCTCTAGGAGCTTGTCGACCCATAAGCTGAATTTGTGGAAGAGTGCCCTTGATCTGCTTCTTGTCATTGCTCCTTGAGGTACCACTGGTGTAGATACTTCTTCGAGGTGCATGTCCTGGAGCTGGTAGCTCATTTGGTCCGAGTCCTCTTGTGTGGAAGTGGAAATGCGCGTGTACTCGGCTGGATCGGCTGTACCGGCTGGATTGTGCGTGGTACTGGCCGGGATGCCTTCAGGACCAGCCAAGTTGATCCCGAAGTTGGTGGCATCACCAGAGGGACCGGCGGTGTCATCCACTTCCCCACCAAGTGTGCCAGAAGCTTGGGCCTCTCCGCCGGCGATGCTGACTGGTCTGGTCCTATAGGTCGAGGGTCCGGCGGTACTGCCTGGTCCGGCAGACATGCCAGATGGTCCTGCTGTCTCGGGCAAGCTTCCTGGTTGGCCAGTCTGGTCTCCTGGCTGGATGTACGACCTGATGTCCTCATCACTCCCTCCCTCTTCAGTAGGTTTTGTCCTCAAAACTGGTTCATCTGCATGGAAAGGGGCGAAGTCAGTAACATTGAATGTATTGGACACATTAAACTCACCTGGCAGCTCGATCCGGTAGGCGTTGTTGTTGATCCTCTCGAGTACTCTGAATGGTCCATCTCCTCTTGGTGCTAGCTTGGAACTCCTTAGGTTTGGGAACCTCTCCTGCCGTAGGTGTAGCCACACCCAATCGCCTGGTTGAAAGATCACCTCCTTTCTTCCCTTGTTGGCATGAGTCACGTACTGTCCGGTCCTCTTCTCCAAGTTTTCTGCTACCTTCTGGTGTAATCTCCTTATGAACTCTGCCATGGATGCTCCGTTGAGGTTGGTCATCTCAGCTGGTGGTAGTGGTGTTTGCCCCAATGGGGTGAGAGGGTTGAAGCCGTATACCACTTCAAATGGTGTCTTCTTGGTTGCTGAGTGCACGGCTTGGTTGTAAGCGAACTCTATGAATGGCAGGCACTCCACCCAAGTCTTTAGGTTCTTCCCTAGTGTAGGTCTGAGAAGAGTTGATAGTGTCCTGTTGACAACTTCAGTTTGGCCATCGGTTTGAGGATGGCAGGTGGTAGAGAAGAGTAGCTTCGTGCCTAGCTTTCTCCAAAGGGTCCTCCAGAAATGGCTGAGGAACTTTGTGTCCCTGTCTGATACGATTGTCCTTGGCACTCCATGAAGCCGTACTATCTCCCTGAAGAACAGCTCAGCTGTTTGTGTGGCATCATTGACATTGGCAAATGGAATGAAGTGTGCCATCTTGGAGAATCTGTCCACCACTACAAAGATTGCATCTTTGTGGTTGATCTTGGGCAGACCTAGAACAAAGTCCATTGAGATGTCCACCCATGGATGTGTGGGTATGGGCAGTGGGAGATACAACCCGTGAGGTTGCACTCGGGACTTTGCCTTCTTGCAAGTGATGCATCTTGCACAATGAGCTTCTACTGTCCTCTTGATGTGTGGCCAGTAGAAGTGCTCCTTGACCACTGCAGAGTCTTGTCGACACCAAAGTGGCCCATGAGTCCTCCTCCATGAGCTTCTCGGATGATAAGCTCCTTTAAATATCCTTGTGGTATGCACAGCCTTCTTTCTCGGAACAAGAACCCCTCATGGATGTAGAACTTGCCATGACTCCCTGTGCCACACTCCTTGTAGCTCTCAGAAAAGTCAGGATCATCCTTGTATAGGTCCTTGATGTGCTCGAATCCTAGGACCTTTGCCTCCATGGTTGATATCAAGGCAAACCTCCTTGATAGTGCATCAGCTACCACATTGTCTTTGCCCTTCTTGTACTTGATCACGTACGGGAAGGTCTCTATGAACTCCATCCACCTGGCATGTCTCCTCTTGAGATTGGTTTGCCCTCTGAGGTGTTTGAGAGTCTCGTGATCATTGTGGATCACAAACTCCTTGAACAGCAAGTAATGCTGCCAAGTCTCCAATGCTTGGACTAGGGCATAAAGCTCCTTGTCATAAATCGGGTAGTTCAGTGAGGCACCACCTAGCTTCTCACTGAAGTATGCTACTGGCGTTCCTCCTTGAGTTAGCACCGCTCCTATGCCTATTCCAGAGGCATCGCACTCCACTTCAAACGTCCTGTTGAAGTCGGGCAAGACTAGCACTGGGGCATGTGTGAGGCTGTCCTTCAAGGCCTGGAACGCCTTCTCCTGAGCTTCTCCCCAGCTGAATCCCACGTTCTTCTTCACTACTGCCGTCAATGGTGAGGCAATACTGCTGAAGTTGGGCACGAATCTTCTGTAGAAGCTGGCCAGGCCGTGGAAACTCTTTACTTGGCTGATGTTGCTTGGTGTTGGCCATTCTTGTATGGCTCGAATCTTCTCTTCATCAACCTGTAGGCCCTGTGAACTTACAACAAAACCTAAAAAGACAAGTTTATCAGTACAAAAGGTGCACTTCTTGAGATTGGCATAAAGCTCTTCTTGTCGAAGGGTTTTAAGTACCAACTCAAGATGTGTGAGGTGTTCCCGTAGGCACTTACTATAAACTAAAATATCATCGAAGTAAACCACAATGAACTTACTGATCTACGCCCTAAGAACATGGTTCATAAGATGCATGAAGGTGCTTGGGGCATTAGTCAAACCGAATGGCATGACTGTCCACTCGTAGAGCCCTTGCTTTGTCTTGAAAGCAGTCTTCCATTCATCACCTTCCTTCATCCTGACTTGGTGGTATCCACTCTTGAGGTCTATCTTGGAGAAGACCGTGGCTCCACTCAGCTTATCTAGCATGTCATCCAGCCGTGGTATCGGATGCCAGTACTTGACTGTGATGTTGTTGTTTGCTCGGCAGTCCACGCACATTCGCCAAGTCCCATCCTTCTTAGGCACTAGCAGCACTGGTACGGCACATGGACTGAGGCTCTCTCGAACATAGCCTTTCTCCAGGAGCTCCTTGACTTGCTTCTCAAGCTCCTTAGACTCCTCTGGACTCATCCAGTAGGCTGGCCGGTTGGGCAGGGCTCCTCCGGGCACGAGGTCGATGTGGTGCTCTATGCCTCGTAGGGGAGGCAAGCCTGCTGGTATCTCTTCCGGGAACACATCCTGGAACTTGTTGAGGAGAGCTGCTACTTCAGGAGGTAGCTCTACCTGTTCTTGCTCTACATTCAACACTTCTTTGAAAACCATTAGTAGCATTAAATCCTTCGAGGCTAAAGCTCTCCGGACATGACTAGGTTGAATAAGAAAATTAGATTTAATGAGCTTCTTTTCCTTACTCATTTTCTATTGAAGCTCATGTACTTGGGCAGGTGTTATAGGAGCTAGGCTGACCTTTCTCTTGTCATGTATAAAAGTGTAGAGATTGGTTCGGCCATCATGCCTGGTCTCCTTGTCAAACTGCCATGGCCTTCCTAGCAGAAGATGGCCAGCTTGCATTGGCACCACATCGCACACTACTTGGTCTTGGTATTTGCCCACACTGAATGGCACAGTGACTTGGTCATGGATCTTGAGCTCCACTTTGTCATCGAGCCATCTCAGTCTATATGGTCGAGGATGCTTTGTCTTCTCTAGACCTAGCTTATCAACCATATATGCACTAGCAACGTTAGTGCAAGAACCACCATCTATGATGAGGTTACATACCTTGCCCTTGATGGTGCAACGGCTGTGGAAGATGTTCTCCCTTTGGATGGTCTCTGAAGGATCCACCATTGCACTGAGGATACGTCTAGTGACCAGCACTTCCCCCACATCAGGGTACTCAATGTCACCATACTCTCCTTCTGGTTCATAGTCCTCTTCATCTTGGGACTCATACTCTCCTGCCTCCGTAATCAGCATGACTCGGTTGTTTGGGCACTCCCTTGAGATGTGTCCACGTCCCCTGCACTTGAAACAAGTTATGTCACGTGATCTTTGAGGGTTAGAAGACTTACCAGGCTCTCTCTGGTCACGGGTGGGTTCAGGAGGCTTGCTCTTGAACCTTGACTCGATCTCTATGCTCTTGCCATTGTCTACGGTCTTGGGCATGTTGCTTGGTGCCCAAGGTGTCTTAGGCTTGCTGCGGATGTCTTGGCTCTTACGTTTGATGTGCTTCTCAGCTTGCACAGATAGGTGGAACAAGTCTTTGAAGTCATTGTAGATTTGCCTTTCCACCTTGCGGCTGATCCTTTCTTGGAGTCCATCCAAGAACTGTGCCATCAATGCTTCTTCATCATCATTGAGCTCCAATCAAATCCTTAGCTTCTCGAACTCTTCATAGTACTCCTCTACTGATCTGGTACCCTGCTTAAGAGTGTAAAAACGACGTTGCAAATCTCTATGAAAGTAAGGTGGAACAAACCTTTCTCGCATGAGGTCTTTCATGTCGACCCATGAGTCTACGGGTCTCATTCTCTTCCTCCTTCTGTCAGATACCTCATGATCCCACCAGATGAGGGCATTGTACGTGAGTTGTGCTACTGCCATTGAGACTCTCCTAGGTCCTGGTTGGTTGTAATGATCAAAGATATGATCCATTCTTCTCTCCCAAGCTAGGTAAGCCTCGAGGTCTACTTTTCCTGCAAAACTAGGAGGAGTTAGCTTAACATCAGGATGATTTACCCGGTTGTAGGTGTGTTCATCTCCATCCTCATGATGTCTAGGAGGCATTCTGGGTCTCTGGTGAAGACCATATGGCTCAAAGCCATCATCTTCTGCCTCTGGTTGCCGTGGAGGTCCTTTCGGCCTATGGTGATAGTTATGAGGTTGTGTGTCCTCATCTCCATCTGGTTGGGGTTCCTCCTGTTCGTGCCGTGTCCTAAGGTGCTCAGGACCCTCAGGATGGTCTTGCTCAGATCTCACGTGCCTTATGGCCTGGAATCTCACCGGTCTTTCCACGCACTCCAACCTCTCGCCTATGGATGCGAGTTGTGTTTGGAGTGTGGTGAACATGGCCATCATGGCTTCAGTTGCTTCTCTATTTTCTTCTCCCATGGTGTGCTACAAAGAAAGAAGACAAGTTAGGATGCTCCTAAATTATTAGGAGGGTTTTCTTTTTATAAGGGGTTCGAAAAAATGCAAAAAGGAAAAATCCTAAGGAATGGAAATTCGAATAAAAGGAAAAAGGAAACTTTCTTGACAACTTGTGCTAGCTGTCCAATTCGAAATCTTTTGGGTATTTTCCTATTTTCTTTTCTTTTCTTTTTTGTTTTCTTTTTAATTTAACTTAAAATTAATGGAAATATGAATTAAATAAAAAAGAAAACGTGAATGGCAATGCAAAAGTGAATCTAAACCCTAGTGATACACGTAGAAGGCTAGATGCACTCGGTTTGGAGTTTGAGGTTATTTTTTTGATTTTTCTTGAATGCGACTTAAACTAATGCAAGAACAAAGAAACAAAACAAGCAAAAGGATAGAAACAACCTGGTTTAGGAGCTTTAAGCTCTGATACCAAAATGATACAAGCCTTGATTCAAGGATGTATGCGCGTGACCAGATGAGCTACCAGCTTCAAGACATGCATCTAGATGAAGTTTCTACACCAGTGGTGCCACCAGGAGCAATGACAAGGAGCAGATCAAGGGCGCTCTTCCACAAGTTCAGTTTGTTGGTCGACAAGCTCCAAGAGGATGATCGACAAAGAGCATTGGGCCAGGAGTGCAAGGAAGAGTCCAAAGGCTTTTCAACAATATAAAGAACTACAGAGACTTGGGCTTTAGGGGCAAGATTGGTCAGGGGCCAAAGATTCATAACCCTACTCCAAGTCGAAGACTAGGAGCTAGGCGCGTGCATCCCACAAGGTCGGCCACCTTCCATTTCTTGGCCGATAGGTAAGAATGGTAAGTTTTCAAATTATATACTTGTCTTTTTCTATTTTGCAGGGTAGGATTTAGAATGTTTACATTTTTGAGTCAAAGACAATTTAGGTAGAAGTCCTTTTCAGTTATTCCCTTTTGTAATTTTTCCTTTTGTGCACTTTTGAAAGTTTTCCATTTTTCTTTATTGAGTCGACCCTAGAAGGTCAAGCTGCCGAGCATATTAATAAGGCTCTTTCAGCATTGTAGTTCGACAACTTTTTGATATTAATAAAGATAGAACTTTTTCCTACAAGTTTTTCTTCTAAATTTCTTTCGCTTAGAACCCTAGTTGAGACCAGCCCTCCTAGCTTCTAAGTTGTGATTTATCACGAGGTTCATCATCCCTCGTGTGGTTCAATTCACCCCTTGTGTGGTTCACTTCACCCCTCCATCCAATACCACCAGAAAATCCCTATCCAGAAGCCTAAGGTCGAGTTTCTCACTTAATCTTCTCCAAGCAGCCCACGCGTATTACGGCCTTGATTCAAGGCTTGTATCATTTTGGTATCAGAGCTGAAGCTCCTAAAACCAGGTTGTTCTATCCTTTACTTAGTCTTGTTTCCAGTTCTTGCATTAGTTTAAGTTTCAAAGAAAATCGAAAAAATAACATCTAAGTTCAAACTGAATGCATCTAGCTCATACGTGCATTACTAGGTTCTAGAATCATTCTTTGCATTGCAATTCGTTTTTCCTTTTCTGTTTAAGCATATTTCCATTATCATCAAGTTAAATTAAAAAACAAAACAAAAAATAGAAAAATACCAAAAGAAAAATCGACCAAAAAAACTAGCAGCTTTCGCATTAAGTACTAGCAAAGTTTCCTTTTTACTTTTTCCATTTTTTGAAGTGTTTCCTTTTTATCTAGTTACAACTTTTCCTATAAAAGAAAATCCTCCTAATCGAATTTTAGGAGCAGAATAACTTGTTTCTTTCTTGTAGCATGGCAGAAGGAAATTAGGATGCAACCGAGGCCATGATGGCCATGTTCACCACCCTCCAAACACAACTCGCATCAATCGGCGAGAGGTTGGAGCGCCTGGAGAGGCCGGTGAGATTCCAGGCCATAAGGCACGTGAGGTCTGAGCAAGACCATGCTGAGAGTCCTGAACACCCTAGGACGCAGCACGAACAGGAGGAGCCCCAGCCGGATGGAGATGAGGACGCACAGCCTCACAGCTATCACCCTAAGCCGAGAGGACCTCCACGGTAACCAGAAGCGGAGGGCAATGGCTACAAGCCCTATGGTCATCACCAGAGACCAAGGATGCCCCCTAGACATTATGAGGATGGAGATGATTACGCCTACAACCGGGTACACAATCATGATGTGAAATTGACATCTCCTAGTTTTTCAGGAAAATTAGACCCAGAGGCCTATCTAGATTGGGAGAGGAAGATGGACCACATCTTCGATCATTACAACCAACCAGGCCCTAGGAGAATCTCCATGGCAGTAGCACAACTCATGGATAATGCCCTCATCTGGTTGGATTGTGAGGCTTCTGACCGAAGGAGGAGGAGGTTGAGATCCGTAGACTCTTGGGTCGACATGAAAGACCTCATAACGCAAAGGTTTGTTCCACCCTATTTCCATAGCGATTTGCAATGACGTTTTCGTACTCTTAAGCAGGGCACCAGATCGGTAGAGGAGTACTACGAAGAGTTTGAGAGGCTAAGGAACAGGCTGGAGCTCAATGACGATGAAGAGGCATTGATGGCACAATTCTTGGATGGACTGCAAGAGAGAATCAGCCGCAAGGTGGAGAGACAAATCTACAATGATTTTAAGGACTTGTTCCACCTATCTTTCCAGGCTGAGCAGCACATCAGGCGAAAGAGCCAAGACCTACGCAGCAAGCCTAAGACGCCATGGGCACCAAGCAATAGCCCCAAGCCCATAGACAAAGGCAAGAGCATAGAGATCGAATCACAGTTCAAGAGCAAGCGTCCCGAGCAAACCCGTGACCAGAGAGAGCCTAGTAAGTCTTCTAACCCTCAAAGATCACGTGACATCACTTGTTTTAAATGTAGAGGTCGCGGACACATCTCAAGGGAGTGCCCAAACAACCGGGTCATGCTGATCATGGAAACTGTAGAGTATGTATCCCAATATGAAGAGGACTATAAACCAGAAGGAGAATACGGTGAAATTGAGTACCCTGATGTGGGGGAAGTGCTGGTCACTAGACGCATTCTCTGTGCAATGGTAGATCCCTCAGAGACCATTCAAAGGGAGAACATCTTCCACAGCCGGTGCACCATCAAGGGCAAGGTATGTAACCTCATCATAGATGGTGGTTCTTGCACTAACGTTACTAGTGCATATATGGTGGATAAGCTAGGTCTAGAGAAGACAAGGCACCCTCGACCATATAGACCGAGATGGCTCGATGACAAGGGGGAGCTCAAGATTCATGAGCAAGTAACCGTGCCATTCAGTGTGGGCACATACCAAGACCAAGTAGTTTACGATGTAGTACCAATGCAAGCTGGCCATCTTCTTCTAGGAAGGTGATACAACCCTCGATTCATGGCTTGGATTCGCGTTGGCTGTTTGGGGAAGTTTAGGTGAGAATCTCGACCTAAGCTTCTGGATAGGGGTTTTCTTGTTGGTATTGGATGGAAGGGTCAGGTGAACCACACGAGGGGTGATGAACCTCTTGATAAATCACAAACTTAGAGCTAGGAGAGCTGGTCTCGACTAGGTTCTAAGCGCACAAGTCTCTTAGAGAGAAAAACTTGTAGAAGAAAATTCGCACTTTATTAATTATCAAAAAGGTTGTCGAACTACAATGCTGGAAGCAGCCTTATTAATATGCTCGACAGCTTGAACTTCTAGGGTCGACTCAAGAAAGAAATGGAAAATTTACAAAAGTGCACAAATGGAAAACGTACAAAAGTGCATAACCGAAAAAGGACCTATTCCTAAAATGTCTTTGACTCAAAAATGTAAATATTCTAAATCCTACCCTGTAAAATAGAAAGAGTCAAATATCCAATTTGAAAACTTACCTTTCTTACCTCACGGCAAAGAAATGGAAGGTGGCCGTCCTTATGGCATGCACACGCCTTGCTCCTAGTTTTCGACTTGGAGTAGGGTTAGGAATCTTTGGGCCCTGACCTCTCTTGCCACTAAAGCCCAAGTCTCTGAAGTCCCTTGCATTGTTGAGAATCCTTTGGACTCTTCTTTGCACTTCTGGCCCAATGTCCTTTGTCGATCATCCTCTAGGAGCTTGTCGACCCATAAGCTGAATTTGTGGAAGAGTGCCCTTGATCTGCTCCTTGTCATTGCTCATGGTAGCACCACTGGTGTATAGACTTCCTCTAGATGCATGTCCTGAAGCTGGTAGCTTATCTGGTCCAAGTCTCCTTGTGTAGTTGTTGAAATGCCCGTGCTCTCGGCTGGATCGGCTGTACCGGCTGGACTGTGCAAGGTACTGGCCAAAATGTCTTCTGCTCTGGCCAAGTTGATTCCGGAGCCGGCGGCGTAACCAATTGGACCGGCGGTGTCATCCACATCACCTCCAGTTGGGCCGGTGGTTTTGGCCTCTTCACCGGCAATGTTGATCGGTCCGGCCCGGTTGGTCGAAGGTCCGGCCTGGTTGGTCGAAGGTCCGGCGGTACCGCTTGGGCCGGCAGACGTGCCAAATGGCCCGGCTGTCTCGGGCAAGCTCCCTGGTCGGCCAGTCTGGTCTCCTGGCCGGCCATACGACCTGATGTCCCCATCATCCCCTCCCTCTTCAGTAGGTTTTGACCTCAAAACTGGTTCATCTGCATGGAAAGGGGCTAAATCAGTTACGTTGAACGTGTTGGACACATTAAACTCACCTGGGAGCTCGATCCGGTAGGTGTTGTTGTTGATCCTCTCCAGCACTCTGAATGGTCCATCTCCTCTTGGTGCTAGCTTGGAATTCCTTAGGTTGGGGAACCTCTCCTGCCGTAGGTGTAGCCATACCCAATCGCCTGGTTGAAAGATCACCTCCTTTCTTCCCTTGTTGGCATGAGTCACGTACTGTCCGGTCCTCTTCTCCAAGTTCTCTGCTACCTTCTGGTGTAACTTCCTTATGAACTCTGCCTTGGATGCTCCATTGAGGTTGGTCATCTCTGCTGGTGGCAGTGGCGTTTGCTCCAATGGTGTGAGAGGGTTGAAGCCGTAGACTACTTCAAAGGGGGTCTTCTTGGTTGCTGAGTGCACGGCTCGGTTGTAAGCGAACTCTATGAATGGCAGGCACTCCACCCAAGTCTTGAGGTTCTTCCCTAGTGTAGTCCTGAGAAGAGTTGATAATGTCCGGTTGACAACTTCAGTTTGGCCATCGGTTTGAGGATGGCAGGTGGTAGAGAAGAGCTTGGTGTCCCTGTCTGACACGATGGTCCTTGGCACTCCATGAAGCCGTACTATCTCCCTGAAGAACAGCTCGGCTGTTTGCGTGGCATCATTAACATTGGCACATGGAATGAAGTGTGCCATCTTGGAGAATCTGTCCACCACTACAAAGATTGCATCTTTGTGGTTGATCTTGGGCAGACCTAGAACAAAGTTCATTGAGATGTCCACCCATGGATGTGTGGGTATGGGCAGTGGGAGATACAACCCGTGAGGGTGCACTCGGGACTTCGCCTTTTTGCAAGTGATGCACCTTGCACAATGGGCTTCTACTGACCTTTTGATGTGTGGCCAGTAGAAGTGCTCCTTGACCACTGCTAGAGTCTTGTCGACACCAAAGTGGCCCATGAGTCCTCCTCCATGAGCTTCTCGGATGATAAGCTCTCGTAATGATCCTTGTGGTATGCACAGCCTTCTCTCTCGGAACAAGAATCCCTCATGGATGTAAAACTTGCCATGACTCCCTGTGCCACACTCCTTGTAGCTCTCAGCAAAATCAGGATCATCCTTATATAGGTCCTTGATGTGCTCAAATCCTAGGACCTTAGCCTCCATGGTGGATATCAAGGCAAACCTCCTTGATAGTGCATTGGTTACCACATTGTCCTTGCCCTTCTTGTACTTGATGACGTACGGGAAGGTCTCTATGAACTCCATCCACCTGGCATGTCTCCTCTTGAGATTGGTTTGCCCTCTGAGGTGTTTGAGAGTCTCGTGATCATTGTGGATCACAAACTCCTTGAACAGCAAGTAATGCTGCCAAGTCTCCAATGCTTGGACTAGGGCATAAAGCTCCTTGTCATAAATCGGGTAGTTCAGTGAGGCACCACCTAGCTTCTCACTGAAGTATGCTACTGGCGTTCCTCCTTGAGTTAGCACCGCTCCTATGCCTATTCCAGAGGCATCGCACTCCACTTCAAACGTCCTGTTGAAGTCGGGCAAGACTAGCACTGGGGCATGTGTGAGGCTGTCCTTCAAGGCCTGGAACGCCTTCTCCTGAGCTTCTCCCCAGCTGAATCCCACGTTCTTCTTCACTACTGCCGTCAATGGTGAGGCAATACTGCTGAAGTTGGGCACGAATCTTCTGTAGAAGCTGGCCAGGCCGTGGAAACTCTTTACTTGGCTGATGTTGCTTGGTGTTGGCCATTCTTGTATGGCTCGAATCTTCTCTTCATCAACCTATAAGTCCTGTGAACTTACAACAAAACCTAAGAAGACAAGTTTATCAGTACAAAGGATGCACTTCTTGAGATTGGCATAAATCTCTTCTTGTCGAAGGGTTTTTAGCACCAACTCAAGATGTGTGAGGTGATCTCTTAAGCACCTACTATAAACTAAAATGTCATCGAAATAAACTACAACGAACTTACTGTTGTACGCCCTAAGAACTTGGTTCATAAGGCGCATGAAGGTGCTTGGGGCATTAGTCAAGCCGAATGGCATGACTGTCCACTCGTAGAGCCCTTGCTTTGTCTTGAAAGCAGTCTTCCATTCATCACCTTCCTTCATCCTGACTTGGTGGTATCCACTCTTGAGGTCTATCTTGGAGAAGACCGTGGCTCCACTCAGCTTATCTAGCATGTCATCCAGCCGTGGTATCGGATGCCAGTACTTGACTGTGATGTTGTTGTTTGCTCGGCAGTCCACGCACATTCGCCAAGTCCCATCCTTCTTAGGCACTAGCAGCACTGGTACGGCACATGGACTGAGGCTCTCTCGAACATAGCCTTTCTCCAGGAGCTCCTTGACTTGCTTCTCAAGCTCCTTAGACTCCTCTGGACTCATCCAGTAGGCTGGCCGGTTGGGCAGGGCTCCTCCGGGCACGAGGTCGATGTGGTGCTCTATGCCTCGTAGGGGAGGCAAGCCTGCTGGTATCTCTTCCGGGAACACATCCTGGAACTTGTTGAGGAGAGCTGCTACTTCAGGAGGTAGCTCTACCTGTTCTTGCTCTACATTCAACACTTCTTTGAAAACCATTAGTAGCATTAAATCCTTCGAGGCTAAAGCTCTCCGGACATGACTAGGTTGAATAAGAAAATTAGATTTAATGAGCTTCTTTTCCTTACTCATTTTCTATTGAAGCTCATGTACTTGGGCAGGTGTTATAGGAGCTAGGCTGACCTTTCTCTTGTCATGTATAAAAGTGTAGAGATTGGTTCGGCCATCATGCCTGGTCTCCTTGTCAAACTGCCATGGCCTTCCTAGCAGAAGATGGCCAGCTTGCATTGGCACCACATCGCACACTACTTGGTCTTGGTATTTGCCCACACTGAATGGCACAGTGACTTGGTCATGGATCTTGAGCTCCACTTTGTCATCGAGCCATCTCAGTCTATACAGTCGAGGGTGCCTTGTATTCTCTAAACCTAGCTTATCAACCATGTACGCACTAGCAACGTTAGTGCAAGAACCACCGTCTATGATGAGGTTACATACCTTGCCCTTGATGGTGCAACGGCTGTGGAAGATGTTCTCCCTATGGATGGTCTCTGAGGGATCCGCACTGAGAATGCGTGTAGTGACCAGCACTTCCCCCACATCAGGGTACACAATGTCACCGTATTCCCCTACTGGTTCATAGTCCTCTTCATCTTGGGATTCATACTCTCCAGCTTCCGTAATCAACATGACCCGGTTGTTTGGGCATTCCCATGAGATGTGTCCGCGACCCCTACACTTGAAACAAGTGATGTTACGTGATCTTTGAGGGTTAGAGGACTTACTAGGCTCTCTCTGGTCATGGGTAGGCTCAGGAGGTTTGCTCTTGAACCGTGACTCGATCTCTATGCTTTTTCCTTTGTCTACGGGTTTGGGAATGTTGCTTGGTGCCCAAGGCGTCTAAGGCTTGCTGCGGATGTCTTGGCTCTTACGTTTTTTGTGCTGCTCAGCCTGGACAGATAGGTGGAACAAGTTCTTGAAGTCATTTTCCCTTTCCACCTTGCGGCTGATTCTTTCTTGTAGTCCATCCAAGAACTGTGCCATCAAAGCCTCCTCATCGTCATTGAGCTCCAGCCTGTTCCTTAGTCTCCCAAACTCTTCATAGTACTCATCTACTGATCTGGTACCCTGCTTAAGAGTATGAAAACGTCGTTGCAAATCTCTATGAAAATAAGGTGGAACAAACCTTTGTCTCATGAGGTCTTTCATGTCGACCCATGAGTCTATGGGCCTCATTCTCTTCCTCCTTCTGTCAGATACCTCACGATCCCACCAGATGAGGGCATTGTCCATGAGTTGTGCTACTGCCATGGAGACTCTCCTAGGGCCTGGTTGGTTGTAGTGATCGAAGATGTGGTCCATCCTCCTCTCCCAATCAAGATAGGCTTCGGGGTCTACTTTTCCTGCAAAACTAGGAGGTGTTAACTTGACATCATGATGAGTTACCCGGCTTTAGGTGTGTTCATCTCCATCCTCATGATGTCTAGGAGGCATCCTTGGTCTCTAGTGATGACCATATAGCTCGAAGCCATCACCTTCTGCCTCTGGTTGCCATGGAGGTCCTCTCGGCCTAGGGTTATAGTTATGATGCTGTGCGTCCTCATCTCCATCTGGCTGGGGCTCCTCCTGTTCGTGCCGTGTCCTAAGGTGCTCAGGACCCTCAGCACGGTCTTTCTCAGCCCTCACGTGCCTTATGGACTGGAATCTCACAGGCCTCTCCACGCGCTCCAACCTCTCGCCGATTGATGCGAGTTGCGTTTGGAGGGTGGTGAACATGGCCATCATGGCCTCGGCTGCATCTCTATTTTCTTCTGCCATTGCGTACTACAAAAAAAGAACAAGTTACTCTGCTCCTAGAATCGATTAGGAGAGTTTCTCATATAGGGGAATTCGAAAAAATGCAAAAGGAAAAAACTGGGAAATGGAAAATTGGAAAATATGGAAGATTTGAAAAAATGGAAACTTTCTTAACAATTAGTGGCAGCTGTCTTGGTCGAATTCTTTTGGTATTTTTCCTATTTTCTTTTTCTTTTCTTTTTAATTGAACTTAAAAATAATGGAAATATGATTTAAGCAAAAAGGAAAACGTGATTTGCAATGCAAGAGTGAATCTAAGCCCTAGTGATGCGTAGAAGCTAGATGCACTGGGTTTGGAGTTTGATGTTATTTTTTTCTTGAATGTGACTTAAACTAATGCAAGAACTAGAAACAAAACTAATTAAAAGATAGAAACAACCTGGTTTAGGAGCTTTAAGCTCTGATACCAAAATGATACAAGCCTCGATTCAAGGCTTGGATGCGCGTGGGCAGTTTGGGGACGTTTAGGTGAGAAACTCGACCTTAAGCTTCTGGATAGGGTCTTTATGGTTGGTATTGGATGGAAGGATGAGGTGAACCACATGAGGGGTGATGAACCTCGTGATAAATCACAAACTTAGAGCTAGGAGAGCTGGTCTCGACTAGGTTCTAAGCGCACAAGTCTATTAGAGAGAAAAACTTGTAGAAGAAAACTTGCACTTTATTAATTATCAAAAAGGTTGTTGAACTACAATGCTGGAAGGAGCCTTATTAATATGCTCGACAGCTTGACCTTCTAGGGTCGACTCAAGAAAGAAATGGAAAATTTACAAAAGTGTACAAATGGAAAACGTACAAAAGTGCATAACCGAAAAAGGTCCTATTCCTAAAATATCTTTGACTCAAAAATGTAAATATTCTAAATCCTACCCTGCAAAACAGAAAGAGGCAAATATCCAATTTGAAAACTTACCTTTCTTACCTCACGGCCAAGAAATGGAAGGTGGCCGTCCTTGTGGCATGCACGCGCCTTGCTCCTAGTCTTCGACTTGGAGTAGGGTTAGGAATCTTTGGGCCCTGACCTTTCTTGCCACTAAAGCCCAACTCTCTGAAGTCCCTTGCATTGTTGAGAAGCCTTTGGACTCTTCTTTGCACTTCTGGCCCAATGTCCTTTGTCGATCATCCTCTAGGAGCTTGTCGACCCATAAGCCGAATTTGTGGAAGAGTGCTGATGTAAGATTGAATATCAATCTCACAAGCGGTACAGCTGTGACTCGCAAGGCCTAGAATCTCTCTTGGCTTAAGCGGGAAAGGGAACTAAAAGGAGGGGGTTTTGATCGAATCACACAATCAAAGGTGAACCAAGGGATTTTGAATCTCTCAAACTGACCTGGTCGTGGCTTCAATAGAAAGGAAGTGAATCACGCACTTAGTTTCTAAAGAATAAGAACAAGTTCAAAGACAAGGCTTTGAAGAAAATACTTTGTATTCAACTTTTATTTCAATGGTGGTCTATCTTTACAATGAGGTCGTGCTGAGCTTATATAGTGCTCCTAGCAAATGTCCTAAACCTAAAAAGGAGAAAAGGAAATCATACATTTAAAATATATGGCTGTTGGCCATTAATGTCTAGTTTGGCCAATAAGGAAAGTGTATATGCTTGTATCTTGAGTGCTTTGGGGCGAAAGTAATGTGTCTAGGTACATCCTGGATGCTTTGGAAAGTCTTCAATACGTGCCCAAGTTGCAAAGAATAGAGATATTGCAATCTGAACACATTAAGTGCACTTCGGTCCATATATGGCAAGTCTTGGAGGAAAGGGATTCGCCTGATCCTCTGGTGGCTGGTGCATGGTAGGTTTATTTTGGGCTTCCTTAGGGCCTTAATAATATCTCCTGGACGCCATGTTTTGGTTTGCAAGTGATTAAACCAGTTGGCCATCTCACTTGCCATAAACGGCTCCAATCGGTTCATTGGAAGGCACGGATGGACCCGCCTGGTCCAAGGCATGTTTGAGCTTCTAGAAGTGCTTAAGGGATCTCCTAGAAGTACCAAAAAGTCTCCCGGTTGTCAAAGAAACGTTCGGAGACTTTCATATAAGGAAAGTTCCAGATATGGCAAGTTTCGAAAACTCCAATTTGATGTATGGTGCATGACTTGATCTGGCCTTGTTTAGGGTGAGCTCCATGTCGCCGTGTGTCCCCTGTGAGTCAGGATTATAGGCCAGGTTTGATCTTTGCTGGCCGCTTCTTAGTTAAGCTTGGATTCATGAAGATACACCCATGTATCCTTTTGCGCGTATTTGGCCGCCTTTGTGTTCCCTGGGCCGGCCGGGCCGGGAAGTTGGCCAGGGGTTGTACCAATGACCTCATCAAGTGCCCTTGATATGCTCCTTGTCATTGCTCCTGCTGGCACCACTGGTGTAGAGACTTCCTCTAGATGCATGTCCTGAAGCTGGTAGCTTATCTGGTCCGAGTCTCCTTGTGTAGATGTTCAAATGTCCGTGCTGGATTGTACGAGGTACTGGCTGAAATGTCTTCTGCTCCGGCCAAGTTGATTCCGGAGCCGGCGGCGTCACCAACTGGACCGGCGGTGTCATCCACGTTTCCTCCAGTTGGGCCAGAGGTTTGGGCCTCTTTGCCATCAATGTTGATTGGTCCGGCCTGGTTGGTCGAAGGTCTAGCGGTACCGCTTGGGCTGGCAGACGTGCCAAATGGCCCGGCTGTCTTAGGCAAGCTCCCTGGTTGGCCAGTCTGGTCTCCTGGCCGGCCATACGACCTGATGTCCCCATCAGAAGGCCATGGCAGTTTGACAAGGAGACAAGGCATGATGGCCGAACCAATCTCTACACCTTAGTGCATGACAAGAGAAAGGTCAGCCTAGCTCCTCTCACACCTGCCCAGGTACATGAGCTACAACAACAAATGAGTAAGGAAAATAAACTCATTAAGTCAAATTTTCTTATTCAACCAAGTCATGTCCGGAGAGCTTTAGCCTCGAAGGATTGAATGTTACTAATGGTTTTCAAAGAAATTTTGAGTGTAGAAAGGGAACAGGTAGAGCTACCTCCTGAAGTAGCAGCTCTCCTCAACAAATTCCAGGACATATTCCCTGAGGAGATACCAGCAGGCTTGCCTCCCCTACGCGGCATAGAGCACTATAATTACCTCGTGCCCGAGCAGCCTTAATTAATCGACCAGCCTACCGGATGAGCACAGAGGAGTCCAAGGAGCTTGAGAAGCAAGTTAAGGAGCTCCTGGAAAAAGGCTCTGTTCAAGAGAGCCTCAGTCCATGTGCCGTACCAGTACTGCTAGTGCCCAAGAAGGATTGGACATGGCGAATGTGTGTGGACTGCCGAGCTATCAACAACATCACAGTCAAGTACCGGCATCCCATACCACGGCTGGATGACATGCTAGATGAGCTGAGTGGAGCCACGGTCTTCTCCAAAATAGACCTCAAGAGTGGATACCACCAGGTCAGAATGAAGGAAGGTGATGAGTGGAAGACTGCTTTCAAGACAAAGCAAGGGCTCTACGAGTGGACAGTCATGCCATTCGGCTTGACTAATGCCCCAAGCACCTTCATGCGCCTTATGAACCAAGTTCTTAGGGCGTACAACAGTAAGTTCGTTGTAGTTTATTTCGATGACATTTTAGTTTATAGTAGGTGCTTAAGAGATCACCTCACACATCTTGAGTTGGTGCTAAAAACCCTTCGACAAGAAGAGATTTATGCCAATCTCAAGAAGTGCATCCTTTGTACTGATAAACTTGTCTTCTTAGGTTTTGTTGTAAGTTCACAGGACTTACAGGTTGATGAAGAGAAGACTCGAGCCATATAAGACTGGCCAACACCGAGCAACATCAGCCAAGTGAGGAGCTTCCACGGTCTGGCCGGCTTCTACAGGAGATTCGTGCCCAACTTCAGCAGTATTGCCTCACCATTGACTGCAGTAGTGAAGAAGAACGTGGGATTCAGCTGGGGAGAAGCTCAGGAGAAGGCATTCCAGGCCTTTAAGGACAGCCTCACGCATGCACCAGTGCTAGTCATGCCCGACTTCAACAAGACGTTTGAAGTGGAGTGTGATGCCTCTTGAATAGGCATAGGAGCGGTGCTAACCCAAGGAGGAAGGCAAGTGGCATACATCAGTGAGAAGCTAGGTGGTGCCTCACTGAACTACCCTACCTACGACAAGGAGCTCTATGCCCTAGTCCGAGCCTTGGAGACTTGGCAACATTACTTGTTGTTCAAGGAGTTTGTGATCCACACTGATCACAAGACTCTCAAACACCTCTGAGGGCAAACCAATCTCAAGAGGAGACATGCCAGGTGGATGGAGTTCATAGAGACCTTGCCTTTCACATCCATGGGTGGACATCTCAATGGACTTTATTCTAGGTCTGCCCAAAATCAAGCACAAAGATGCCATCTTTGTAGTGGTAGACCGATTCTCCAAGATGGCACATTTCATCCCATGTGCCAATGTCAATGATGCCACGCAAACAGCCGAGCTGTTCTTCAGGGAGATAGTACGGCTTCATGGAGTGCCAAGGACCATCGTGTCAGACAGAGACACCAAGTTTCTCAGCCACTTCTAGAGGACCCTCTGGAGGAAGCTAGGCACGAAGCTGCTCTTCTCTACCACCTACCATCCTCAAACCGATAGCCAAACTGAAGTAGTCAACCGGACATTGTCGACTCTTCTCTGGACTACACTAGGGAAGAACCTCAAGACCTGGGTGGAGTGCCTGCCATTCATAGAGTTTGCATACAACCGAGCAGGGCACTCAGCAACCAAGAAGACCCCTTTTGAAGTAGTCTATAGCTTCAACCCCGTAACACCTTTGGAGAAAACGCCACTGCCACTTGCAGAGATGACCAACCTCAATGGAGCATCCAAGGTGGAATTCATCAAGAAGATACACCAGAAGGTAGCAGAAAACTTGGAGAAGAGGACCAGGCAGTACGTGACTCACGCCAACAAAGGAAGAAGGGAGATGATTTTTCAACCAGGCGATTGGGTGTGGCTACACCTATGGCATGAGAGGTTCCCCAACCTAAGGAGTTCCAAGCTGGCCCCTAGAGGAGATGGACCATTCAGAGTACTGGAGAGGATCAACAACAACGCCTACCGGATCGAGCTTCCAGGTGAGTTCAATGTGTCTAACACATTCAACGTAACTGATTTAGCTCCTTTCCTTGCAGATGAACCAGTTTTGAGGTCAAAACCTACTGGAGAGGGAGGGGATGATTGGGGCAACAGATCGTATGGCTGGCCAGGAGATCAGATTGGCTGACCAGAGTGCTTTCCCGAGACAGCCGGGCCATTTGGCGTGCCTGCCCACCCAAGCGGTACCGCCGGGCCTACGACCAGCCGGGCCGGACCGATCAACCTTTCCGGCAGAGAGGCCCAAACCTCCGGCCCAACTGGCGGCGACGTGGATGACACCGCCGGCCCAATTGGTGCCACCGCCGGCTCTGGGATCAATTGGCTGGCTCCGATGACAATACGGCCAGCTCCTCTCACAGTCTAGCCGGTACAGCCGATCCAGCCGATTGCACCACCATTTCAAATGAAAAATAATGCATGACATCACGAAGTTTGGGATGGACTGGATTACTTGGATGCTTTGTCGTATCTATTTCTGTCTAAAATTTTGTCGCAATATAGAAATTGAGCTTGCTTAACGTGAGCATAGGATTCGTGTCATTCGGAGCTCTAAATCAAAAGTTAAAGACAATTTAGTGTGGACATGTCAAGTTGATCCGACAGTTAAAGTGATCATTCTAAACTGATCATTAGTGCTCAATGAGTATAGACTTATAAATTAAGTAGATTGCATGGCATCACAGAGTTATGGATTGATTGGATTACTTAGATGCTTTGTCGTATCTAGTTCTGTCTCAAATTTTGTCACAATATAGAAAATATAGCTAGTTTAACGTGGGCATTGGATTCGTGTCATTCTGAGCTCTAAATCAAAAGATACGAACGATTTAGTACGGACATGCAAAATTGATTGGCCAGTTAAAGTGATCATTCTAAACTGATAATTGGTGCTCATTAAGTAAAGCCTTATAAATGAAGCATATGCATGGCATCAAGGAGCTTGGATAGATTAGATTACTTGGACGCTTTGTCATCTGTATTTCTGACTCAAATTTTGTCAAAATATAGAAAATTGAGCGAGATTAACGTAGGCATTGGATTCCTGTCGTTATGATCTCTAAATCAAAAGTTACAGACGATTTAGAGCGGACGTGTGTCAAGTTGATCGGCAAATTATAAATGAAGCATAATGCATGGCATCACACTGTTTTGGATAAATTGGATTACTCTGACGTTTTGTCGTGTTTATTTCTGTCTCAAATTTTGTTACAATATAGAAAATTGAGCTATTTTAACGTGGGCATTAGATTCGTGTCATTATGAGCTCTAAATCAAAAGTTACAGACGATTTAGTGCGGACATATAATGTTGAGTGGCCAGTTAAAGTGATCATTCTAAACTGATCATTGGTGTTGATTAACCTAAGGCTTATAAATGAATCATATTGCATGGCATCAAGCAGTTGGGATAGATTGGATTACATGGACGCTTTGTCATCTCTATTTCTCTCTTAAATTTGTCAAAATATAGAAAATTGAGCTACATTAACGTGGGCATTGGACTCATGTCATTTTAAGCTTCAAATCAAAATTTACAGACGATATTGTGCGGACATGTGAAGTTGATCGGCCATTTAAAGTGATCATTCTAAATTGATCATTGGTGCTCATTGAGTAAAAGCTTATAAATGAAAAATAATATATGGCATCACACAGTTTGGGATTAATTGGACGCTTTGTCATACCTATTTTTGTATCAAACTTTGTCAAAAAATTGAAAATTCAGTAAGCTTAACATGGGCATTGGATTCGTGTCATCCGGAGCTCTAAATTGAAAGTTACGGACGATTTAATGCGGACATGTCAAGTTGATCGGGCAGTTAAAATGATTATTCTAAACTCATTATTGGTGCCCATTGAGTAAAAGCTTATAAATGAAGCATAACGCATGGCATCACACAGCTTTTGGATAAACTCGATTACTTGGACGCTTTGTCATATATATTTCCATTTCAAATTTTGTTGCAATATAAAAAATTGAGTTAGCTTAACGTGGGCATTGGATTTGTGTCATTCTGAGAACTAAATCAAAAGTTACGGACGATTTTGTACGGACATGTAGAGTTGATCGGCCAATTGATGTGATCATTATAAACTGATCATTGGTGCTCATTGAGTAAAGGCTTATAAATGAAGCATAAGGCATGCCATCATGCAGTTTGGGATAGATTGCATTACTTGGACGCTTTGTCGTATCTACTTTTCTCTCAAATTTTGTCACGATATAGAAAATTGACTAGCTTAATGTGGGCATTGGTTTCGAGTCATTCTAAGCTATAAATCAAAAGTTATGGACGATTTAGTGCAAATATGACAAGTTGAACGGCCAGTTAAAATGATCATTCTAGACTGATCATTTGTGCTCATCTAGTAAAAGCTTATAAATGAAGCATAAAGCATGGCATCAAGTAGTTTGGATAGATTGGATTACTTGGATGCTTTGTCGTCTCTATTTCTATCTCAAACTTTGTCAAAATATAGAAAATTGAGCCTGCTTAACGTGGGCATTGGATTCGTGTCATTCTCAGCTATAAATGAAAATTTATGGACGATTTAGTGCGGACATGTCAAGTTGATCGGCCAATTAATATGATTATTCTAAACTGATCATTGGTGTTCATTGAATAAAAGCTTATAAATGAAAAATAATGCATGGCATCACGCAGTTTGGGATGAATTGGACTTCTTCCACGCTTTGTCGTATCTATATCTGTCTTAGTTTTTTTCACAATATAGAAAATTGAACTAGCTTACCGTGGGCATTGGATTCGTGTCATTCTAAGCTACAAATCAAAAACTATGGACGATGTAGTGCTGATACATCAAGTTAATCGTCTAGTTAAAATGATCATTCTAAACAGATCATTAGTGCTCATTGAAGAATAATGCATGGCGTCACGCAGTTTGGGATGGACTGGATTACTTGGAAGCTTTCTCGTATCTATTTATTTCTCAAATTTTATCACAATATAGAAAATTGAGCTAGCATATCGTGGGCATTAGATTCGTGTCATTCTAAGGTTTAAATCAAAAGTCACGGACGATTTAGTGTGGACATGTCAAGTTGATCGGCTAGATAAAGTGATCATTCTAAACTGATCATTGGTGCTCACTGAGTAAAGGCTTATAAATGAAGCATAATGCATGGCATCATGCAGTTTGGGATACATTGGATTCCTTGGACGCTTTGTCGTATCTAGTTATGACTCAAATTTTGTTACAATATAGAAAATTGAACAAACTTAATGTGGGCATTGGATTTTTGTCATTCTGAGCTCTAAATCAAAAGTTACGGACGATTCAGTGCGGACATGTCAAGTTCAGTGGATAGTTAAAGTGATCATTCTAAACAGATCATTGGTGCTCATTAAGTAAAGGCTTATAAATCAATCATAAATCATTGTATCACACAGTTTGGGATAGATTGGATTACTTGGACGCTTTGTCGTATCTAATTCTGTTTCAATTTTTGTCACAATATAGCAAATTGAAGTAGCTTAATGTGGGCATTGGATTCGTGTCATTATAAGCTATAAATCAAAAGTTAAGGACGATTTAGTGAATACCTGACAAGTTGATCGGTGAGTTATAATGATCATTCTAAACTGATCATTAGTGCTCATTCAGTAAAAGCTTATAAATGAATAATAATGAATGTTATCACGCAGTATGGAATAGACTGGATTACTTAGACGCTGTGTCGTTTCTATTTCTGTCTAAAATTTTGTCACAATAAAGAAAATTGAGCTAGCTTAAAGTGGGCATTGGATTCGTGTAATTCTGAGCTCTAAATCAAAAGTTACGGACGATTTAGTGCGGACATGTCAAGTTGATCGGGTAGTTAAATTGATCATTCTAAATGGATCGTTAGTGCTCATGGAGTAAATGCTTCTAAATGTAGCATAATGCATGGCATCACACAGTTTTGGATAGATTGGATTACTTGGACGCTTTGTCGTTTCTATTTCTATCTCAAATTTTGTTACACTATAGAAAATTGAGCTAGCTTAACGTGGGGTATAGTGTCGTGTGTTTCTGAGGTCTAAATCAAAAGTTATGGACGATTTAGTGAGGACATGTCAAGTTGATCAGCGAGTTAATATGATCATTCTAAACTGATCATTGGTGCACATTAAGTAAAGGCTTATAAATGAGGCACAAAGCATAGCATCACACAGTTTGGGATATATTGGATTACGTGTGTAGTTTGGGATGGATTGGATTACTTGGACGCTTTGTCATATATATTTCTTTCTCAAATTGACACAATATAGAAAATTGAGCTAGCTTAACGTGGGCATTGGATTCGTCTCATTCTGAACTCTAAATCACAAGTTACAGACGTTTTAGTGCGGACATGTCAAGTTGATCGATCCGTCAATATGATTATTCTAAATTGATCATTGGTGCTCATTGACTAAAAGCTTATAAATGAAAAATAATGCATGGCATCATGCAGTTTGGGATGGATTGGATTACTTGGACGCTTTGTCCTACCTATTTTTGTCTCAAATTTCATCATAGTATAAAAAATTGAACTAGCTTAATGTTGGCATTGGATTTGTATCATTCTGAGTTACAAATCAAAAGTGATGGACGATTTAGTGCAGACATGTCATGTTGATCGGATAGTTAAAATGATCATTCCAAACTGATCAATTGTGTTCATTGAGTAAACACTTAAAAATAAAGAATAATGCATGGCATCACGCAGTTTGGGATGGACTGGATTACTTGGACGCTTTTTCGTATCTATTTATTTATCAAATTTTGTCACAATATAGAAAATTGAGGTACCTTAACGTGGGCATTGTATTAATGTGTTTATGAGCTCTAAATCAAAAGTACGGACGATTTAGTGCGGACATATCAAGTTGATCGGCGAGTTAAAAGGATCATTCTTAACTGATCTTCAGTGCATATTAAGTAAAGGCTTATAAATGAGGAATAAAACATAGCATCACAAAATTTGGGATATATTGGATTACTTGGACGCTTTTTTTGTATCATGTTATGTTTCAAATTTATTCACAATATAGAAAATTGAACACTAGCTTAATGTAGGAATTGGATTCTTGTCATTCTGAGCTATAAATCAAAACTTATGGAAGATTTAGAGTAGACATGGCAAGTTGAACGGCCAGTTAAAATGATCATTCTAAACTGATCATTGGTGCTCATTGAGTTAAAGCTTATACATAAAAAATAATGCATGGCATCCCGCAGTTTGGGATGGATTTGATTACTTATTTATTTCTCAAATTTTTTCACAATATAGAGAATTGAGCTAGCTTAACGTGGGCATTGGATTCATGTCATTCGGAGCTTTAAATCAAAAGTTAATTACTATTTAGTGTGGACATTTCAAGTTTATTGGGCAGTTAAAGTGATCATTCTAAACTACTCATTGGTGCTCACTGAGTAAAGGCTTATAAATGAAGCATAATGCATGGGATCACACATTTTCGGATAGATTGGATTACTTGGACTCTTAATCTTATCTAGTTCAGTCTCAAATTTTGTCACACTAAAGAAAATTAAACTAGCTTAATGTGGGCAATTGATTCGTGTCATTATGACCTATCAATCAAATGTTATGGACGATATAGTGCGGACATGTGAAGTTGATCAGCCAGTTAAAATGATCATTCTAAACTGATCGTTGGTGCTCATTGAGTAAAAGATTATAAATGAAGAATAATGCATGGCATCACGTATTTGGGATGGACTAGATTACTTGGACGCTTTGTCATATCCATTTCTGTCTCAATTTTTGTTACTTTATAGAAAATTGAGCAAGCTAAACCTGGGCATTGGATTCGTTTGTTTTGGACCTCTAAAGCAAAGTTACGGAATATTTTTTGTTGACATGTCAAGTTGATCGGCGAGTTAAAATGATCATTCTAAACTGATCATTGGTGCTCATGAAGTAAAAGCTTATAAATGAAAAATAATGCTTGGCATCACACAGTTCGAGATGGATTGGATTACTTGGGCGATTTGTCATATCTATTTCTATGTCAAATTTTGTCACAATATAGAAAATTTAGCTAGCTTAACGTGGGCATTGGATTAATGTCATTCTGAGCTCTAAATCAAAAGTTATGGATAATTTAGTGCAGACATGTAAAGTTGGTCGGGCAGTTAAAGTAATCATTCTAAACTTATCATTGGTGCTCATTGAGTAAAGGATTATAAATGAAGCATAATGCATGGCATCACACAGTTTTGAATATATTGGATTACTTGGACGCTTTTTCGTATCTATTTATTTCTCAAATTTTGTCACAATAAAGAAAATTGAGCTTGCTTAACGTGGGCATTGGATTCGTGTCGTTCTAAGCTCTAAATCAAAAATTACGGACGATTTAGTGCGGAAATGTCAAGGTTAACGGCCAGTTAATATGATTATTGTAAACTGATCATTGGTGCTCACTAAGTAAAGGCTTATAAATGAGGCATAAAGCATGGTATCACATAGTTTGGGATAGATTAGATTACTTGGACGCTTTGTCATATCTAGTTCTATTTCAAATTTATTCACAATATAGAAGATTGAATTAGCTTAATGTGGGCATTGGATTCGTGTCATCCTGAGCTATAAATCAAAAGTTATGGACGATTTAGTCAGAAATGACAAGGTTCTCGGCGAGTTAAAATGATCATTATAAACTGATCATTGGTGATTATTGAGTAAAAGCTTATAAATGAAAAATAATGCATGGCATCAAGCAAATTGGGATGGATTGGATTACTTGGATGCTTTGTGGTATCTATTTCTGTCTCAAATTTTGTCACAGTATAGGAAATTGAGCTAGCTTAACGTGGGCATTGGATTCGTATCATTCAGAGCTGTGAATCAAAAGTTACGGATGATTTAGTGCGGACATGTTAAGTTGAGTGGCAAGTTAAAATAAAGACTTATAAATGAAGCATAAAGCATGGCATCAAGTAGTTTGGCCAGATCGGATTACTTGGACTCTTTTTCGTCTCTATTTCTATCTCAAACTTTCTGAAAATATTGAAAATTTAGTTTGCTTAACGTGTGCACTGGATTCCTATCATTCTGAGCTATAAATAAAAAGTTATGGACCATTTTATGTGGACATGTCAAGTTAATCAGCCTACTAATATGATTATTCTAAACTAATCATTGGTGCTCATTGAGTAAAAGCTTATAAATGAAAAAGAATGCATGGCATCACACAGTTTGGGATAAATTGGATTACATGGACGCTTGGTCGTATCTATTTCTGTCTCAAATTTTGTCACAATATAGAAAATTGAACTAGCTTAATATGGGCATTGAATTCGTGTCATTCTGAGATACAAATCAAAAGTTATGGACGATGTAGTGCAGACATATCAAGTTGATCGGCGACTTAAAATGATCATTCTAAAGTGATCATTGGTGCTCATTGAGTAACGCATATAAATGAAGAATAATGCATGACATCACGAAGTTTGGGATGGACTGGATTACTTGGACGCTTTATCGTATCTATTTATTTCTCAAATTTTGTCATAATATAGAAAACTAGGCTACCTTAACGTTGGCATTGGCTTCTTGTGTTTCGGAGCTCTAAATGAAAAGTTACGGACGATTTAGTGCGGACATGTCAAGTTGATCGGCGAGTTAAAATTATCATTCTAAACTGATCATTGGTGCTCATTATGTAAAGGCTTATAAATGAGTTATCAAGCATGGCATCACTCATTATGGGATAGATTGGATTATTTGGACACTTTGTCGTATCTAATTTCGTTTCAATTTTTGTCACAATATAGAAAATTGAACTAGCTTAATATGGACATAAGATTCATGTCATTCTGAGCTATAAATCAAATGTTATGGATAATATAGTGTATGCATGACAAGTTGATCGGCCTGTTCAAATGATCATTCTAAACTGATCATTGAGTAAAAGTTTATAAAAGCTTATTGGATAAAAGCTTATAAATGAAAAATAATGCATGGCATCACACAGTTCTAGAAGGATTGGATTAATTGGATGCTGCGTCATATCTACTTCTATTTCAAAGTTTGTCACAATATTGAAAATTGAGCTAGTTTAACGTGGGCATTTGATTTGTGTCATTGCGAGCTCTAAATCAACATTTACGGAAAACTTAGTAAAATCTTATAAATGAGGCATAAAACATGGCATCACGCAGTTTGGGATAGATTGGATTACATTAAGGCTTTGTCCTATCTATTTCTGTTTCAAACTTTTTCACAACATAGAAAGTTGAACTAGCTTACTGTGGGCATTGGTTTCCTGTCATTTGAGCTATAAATCAAAAGTTATGGAAGATTTAGTGCATACATGTCAAGTTGATCGGCCAGTTAAAATGATCATTCTAAACTGATCGTTGGTTCTCATTGAGTAAAAGCTTATAAATGAAGAATAATGCATGGCATCATGCAGTTTGGGATGGACTGGAGTACTTGGATGCTTTGTCATATCTATTTCTGTTTCAAATATTGTTACACTATAGAAAATTGAGCTAGCTTAACGAAGGCATTGGATTCGTGTGTTTCGGAGCTCTAAATCTAAAGTTACGCACAATTTAGTGCGGACATGTTAAGTTGATCGGCAAGTTAAATGATCATTCTAAACTGATCATTAGTGCTCATTAAGTAAAGGCTTATAAATGAGGCACAAAGCATGGCATCACGCATTATGGGATAGATTGGATTATTTGGACGTCTTGTCGTATATAGTTCTGTTTCAAAGTTTCTCGCAATATAGAAAATTGAACTAGCTTAATATGGACATTAGATTCATGTCATTCTGAGCTATAAATCAAAAGTTATGGAAGATTTAGTACAGACATGACAAGGTTATTGGCAAGTTAAAATGATCATTCTAAACTGATCATTGGTCATTGGTGCTCATTGGGTAAAAGCTTATAAATGAAAAATAATGCACGGCATCATGCAGTTCTGGAAGGATTGGATTACTTGAATGCTTTGTCGTATCTACTTCTGTCTCAAAGTTTGTCACAATATTGCAAATTGAGCTAGCTTAACGTGGGCATTTCATTCGTGTCGTTGGGAGCTCTAAATCAAAAGTTATGAAAGATTGCGGACATGTCAAGTTGATCAGCCAATTAAAGTGATAATTCTAATCTAATAGTTGGTTCTCATTGAGTAAAGGCTTATAAATGAAGCATTATGCATGGCATCACGCAGTTTAAGATAGATTGGATTACTTAGACACTTTGTCGTATCTCGTTCTGTCTCAAATTTTGTCACAACATAGAAAATTGACCTACCATAACTTCGGCATTGGATTTGTGTCAATCTGAGCTATAAATCTAAAGTTATGAACGATATAGTGCAGACATGTCAAATTGATTGGCCAGTTAAAATGATTATTTTCAACTAATCGTTGGTGCTCATTGAGTAAAAGCTTATAAATAAAGAATAATGCATGGCATCACACAGTTTGGGATAGACTGGATTAATTGGACGCTTTGTCGTATCTATTTATGCCTCAAATTTTGTCACAATATAGAAGTTTGAGCTAGCTTAACGTGAACATTGGATTCGTGAAATTCTGAGCTCCAGATCAAAAGTTACAGACGATTTAATGCGGACTTATCAAGTTGATTGGCCAGTTAATCTGATCTTTCTAAACTGATCATTGGTGCTGATTGAGTAAAGCCTTATAAATAAAGCATAATGCATGGCATCACACAGTTTTGGATAGATTGGATTACTTGGATGCTTTGTCGTATCTATTTCTGTTTCAAATTTTGTTGCACTATAGAAAATTATGCTAGCTTAACGTGGGCATTGGGTCGTGTGTTTCTAAGCTCTAAATCAAAAGTAACGGATGATTTAGTGCAGATGATTTAGTGCGGACATGACAAGTTGATGGGCCCGTTAAAATGATCATTCGAAGCCGATCATTGGTGCTTATTGAGTAAAAGCTTATAAATGAAAAATAATGCATGGCATCGCGTAGTTTGGGATGAATTGGATTACTTGGACACTTTATTGTATCCATTTCTATCTCAAAGTTTGTCACAATATAGAAAATTGAACTAGTTTAATGTGAGCATTGGATTCGTGTCATTCTAAACTACAAATAAAAAGTTATGGACGATGTAGTGTAGACATGTCAAGTGGATCGGTCAGTTAAAATGATCACTCTAAACTAATCATTGGTGCTCATTAAGTAACGCTTATAAATGAAGAATATTGCATGGCATCACAAAGTTTGGGATAGATTGGATTACTTGGACGCTTTGTCGTACCTAGTTCTCTCTCAAATTTTGTCACAATATAGAAAATTGAACTAGCTTAATGTGGGAAATTGATTTGTGTCTTTCAGACCTATTAGTCAAAAGTCATGAACGATATAGTACATACATGTCAATTTGACGACCAGTTAAAATGATCAATCTAAACTGATCGTTGGTGCTCATTGAGTAAAAGCTTATAAATGAAGAATAATGCATGGCCTCACGCAGTTTGGGATGGACTGGATTACTTGGACGCTTTGTCGTATTTATTTCGGTCTCAAATTTTTTTACACTATAGAAAATTTAGCTAGCTTAACGTGAGCACAAGATTCGTGTGTTTCTGACCTCTAAATCAAAAGTTATATACGATTTAGGGCGAATGTTACGTTGATCAGCGAGTTAAAATGATCATTCTAAACTGATCATTGGTGCTCATTGAGTAATGACTTATGAATGAGGCATAAGCCATGCCATCACGCAGCTTGGGATAGATTGGATTACTTGGACGCTTTGTCGTATCTAGTTCTGTTTCATAGTTTGTCACAATGTAGAAAATTGACTAGCTTAATATGGGTATTAGATTCGTGTCATTCTCAGCTATAAATAAAATGTTATGTACGATTTAGTCCACACATGACAATTGGATCGGCCTGTTAAAATGATCATTCTAAACTGATCATTGGTGCTCATTGAGTAAAAGCTTATAAATGAAAAATAATGCATGGCATCACGCAGTTCCGGAAGGATTAGATTACTTGGACGCTTTGTCGTATCTATTCTTTTCTCAAAGTTTGTCACAATATTGAAAATTGAGCAAACTTAACGTGGGCATTTGATTCGTGTTATTCTAAACTCTAAATCAAAAGTTACTGACGATTTAGAGCGGACATGTCAAGTTGATCGGCCAGTTAAAGTGATAATTCTAAACTGATCATTAGTGCTGATTTAGTAAAGGCTTATAAATGAAGAATAATGCATGGTATCACGCGGTTTGGAATAGATTGGATTACTTGGATGCTTTTTCGTATCTAGTTCTGTTTCAAATTTGGTCACAATTTAGAAAATTGAACTAGCTTAATGTGGGCATTGGATTTGTGGCATTCTGATATCTAAAGTTGATCGGCCAGTTAAAATGATCATTATAAACTGATCGTTGGTGCTGATTAAGTAAAAGCTTATAAATGAAGAATAATGCATGGCGTCACGTAGTTTTTGATAGACTGGATTACTTGGATGCTTTATCGTATCTATTTCTGTCTTTTATTTTTGTTCACTTTAGAAAATTGAGCTAGCTTATCGTGGCCATTGGATTCATGTGTTTTCAAGCTCTAAATCAAAAGTTACGGACGACTTAGTGCAAACGATTTAGTGCGGACATGAAAAGTTGATCGGCCTGTTAAACTCATCATTGGTGCTCATTGAGTAAAAGCATATAAATGAAAAATAATGCATGGCATCGCGCAGTTTAGGATGGATTGGATTACTTGTATACTTTGTCGTATATATTTCTGTCTAAAATTTTGTCACAATATAGAAAATTGAACTAGCTTAATGTGGGCATTGGATTCCTGTCATTCTGAGCTACAAATCAAAAGTTATGGATGATGTAATGCAGACATGTCAAGTTGATCGGCCAGTTAAAATAATCATTCTAAACTGGTCGTTGGTTCTCATTGAGTAAAAGCTTATAAATGAAGAATTATGCATGGCATCACGCAGTTTGGGATGGACTGGAATACTTGCACGCTTTTTCGTATCTATTTCTATCTCAAAGTTTGTCACAATATTGATAATTGAGCTACCTTAACATGGATATTTGATTCGTGTCATTCAAAACTCTAATAAGAAGTTACGGACAATTTAGTGGGGACATGTCAAGTTGATTGGCCAGTTAAAGTGATCATTCTAAACTGATCATTGGTGCTGATTGAATAAAGACTTATAAATGAAGCATAATGCATGGCATCACACAGTTTCAGATAGATTGGATTACTTGGATGCTTTTTCCTATATATTTCTTTCTCAAATTTGGTTACACTATAGAAAATTGAGCTCTAAATCAAAAGTTACTTACGATTTAGAGCGGACACGTCAAGTTGATCGGCCAGTTAAAGTTATAATTCTAAACTGATCATTGGTGCTGATTTAGTAAAGGCTTATAAATGAAGAATAATGCATGGTATCACGCAGTTTGGGATAGATTGGATTACTTGGATGCTTTGTCGTATCAAGTTCGGTTTCAAATTTGGTCACAATTTAGAAAATTGAACTAGCTTAATGTGGGGATTGTATTCGTGGCATTCTGAGCAATAAATAAAAAGCTATGGACGATATAGTGCAGACTTGTCAAGTTGATGGGGCAGTTAAAATGATCATTCTAAACCGATCGTTGGTTCTCATTGAGTAAAAGCTTATAAATGAAGAATAATGCATGGCATCACGCAGGTTGGGATAGACTGGATTACTTGGACGCTTTTTCGTATCTATTTATGCCTCAAATTTTGTCACAATATAGAAGACTGAGGTAGCTTAATGTGGGCAATGGATTCGTGTCATTCAAAACTCTAAATAAGAAGTTATGGACAATTTAGTGCGGACATGTCAAGTTGATTGGCCAGTTAAAGTGATCATTCTAAACTGATCATTGGTGCTGATTGAGTAAAGGCTTATAAATGAAGCATAATGCATGGCATCACATAGTTTTGGATAGATTGGATTACTTGGATGCTTTGTCGTATCTATTTCTTTCTCATATTTGGTTACACTATAGAAAATTGAGCTGGCTTGACGTGGCCATTGGATTCGTGTGTTTCCGAGCACTAAATAAAAATTTACGAACGATTTAGTGCGGTCATGTCAAGTTGATTGGCTAGTTAAAATGATCATTCTAAACTGATCGGTTGTACTCATTAAGTAAAGGATTAAAAATGAGGCATAAAACATGGTATCTCACAGTTTGGGATAGATTGGATTACTTGACGCATTGTCGTATCTAGTTCTGTTTCAAAGTTTTCTCACAACATAGAAACTTGAACTAGCTTAATGTGCGCATTGGATTCGTGTCATTTCAGCTATAAATCAAAAGTTATGGACGATTTAGTGCATACATATGAAGTTGATCAGCCAGTTAAAATGATCATTCTTAAATGATCGTCTGTTCTCATTGAGTAAAAGCTTAAAAATGAAGAATAATGCAATGCATCTCGCAGTTTGGGATGGACTAGATTACTTGGACGCTTTGTCATATCTATTTCTGTCTCAAATTAATCATTCAATTCCCCTGTTGTTAAATCATACCGAGGTTTATCCATCCACGATCGAAAATAACCATAAGAACCCGAAGAAGACATTTTCTTCAGATTTTTTGTTCTGGTGAAATTGCGAAGGAGCATAGCGTATTTATATTGAAAATTAGGAGATTATCACGAACTTTTAACATATTATTATGAATTTTGAACAAATTATTACAAATTTTTAACAGATAATCACAAATTTTTAATAGATTATTTTTAAGAATATTCCCGTTTGTGATGGATTTCTGATGGTTTCCGACAACGGCCGGATAATCACAAATTTTAAATAGATTATTCTTAAGAATATTCCAGTTTCCAACGGATTTCCGACGGTTTCCGACCATGGTCGGATATTTCAGACGACCAACCGATGACACTCGATGTCAGCCCATCGATATGTTCCCGACGGATTCCATACTCAGAGTAAAAACAACATTCCATCCGGAAATCATCAGAAAAAAACCCAACGGTTTATATTTTGTCGGTAATTTGAGACAGTTTTAAGAGAATATCCCGACGCAATGCTTTTGTCAGAAAACGGACGGAAAGCCATCACGTTTTACCATCTATTTCTCGACGGTAGTGCAAGCGTCAGGAATTACTGATGGAATACTGACAAAGTAATTTCCCTCGGTAGTCCATTGGAAAACCGTCGCATAGGCCTTGGAACATTCCGACGGTTTTATATCCATCGGAAAACCCATCGAAAATACTAATTTTTTCTTGTAGTGTTTGTCGTATCTATTACTATCTCAAAGTTTGTCACAATATTAAAAAATTGAGCTAGCTTAACGTGGACATTTGATTTGTGTCATTCTGAGCTCTAAATCAAAAGTAACGGACGATTTAGTGCAGACATGTCAAGTTCATCAGCCAGTTAAAATAATCATTCTAAACTGATCGTTGGGGCTCATTGAGAAAAACTTATAAATGAAGAATAACGCATGGCGTCACGCAGTTTGGGATAGACTGGATTAATTGGACATTTTGTCGTATATATTTCTGTCTAAAATTTTGTCACAATATAGAAAATTGAGCTAGCTTAACGTGGGCATTGGATTCGTGTCATTCAAAACTCTAAATCAAAACTTACGGACGATTTAGTGCGGACATGTCAAGTTGATTGGCCAATTAAAGTGAATATTCTAAACTGATCATTAGTGCAAATTGAGTAAAGGCTTATAAATGAAGCATAATGCATGGCATCACACAGTTTTGGATAGATTGGATTATTTGGATGATTTGTCGTATCTATTTCTGTCTCTAATTTTTTACACTATAGAAAATTGAGATAGCTTAACGTGCCCATTGGATTCATGTGATTCCGAGCTCTAAATCAAATGTTACGAACGATTTAGTGCAAACAATTTAGTGCGGACATGACAAGTTGATCGGCATGTTAAACTGATCATTGGTGCTCATTGAGTAAAAGCTTATAAATGAAAAATAATGCATGCCATCACGCAGTTTGGGATGGATTGGATTACTTGTACGATTTGTCGTACCTATTTCTGTCTCAAATTTTGTCACATATCAGAAAATTGAACTAGCTTAATGTGGGCATTGGATTCCAGTCATTCTGAGCTACAAATCAAAAGTTATGGACGATGTAGTGCAGACATGTCAAGTTGATTACCAAGTTAAAATAATCATTCTAAACTGGTCGTTGGTTCTCATTGAGTAAAAGCTTATAAATGAAAAATAATGCATGGCATCACGCAGTTTGGGATGGGCTGGAATACTTGGATGCTTTTCGTATCTATTTCTATCTCAAAATTTGTCACAATATTGAAAATTGAGCTACCTTAACGTGGACATTTGATTCGTGTCACTCTGAGCTATATATCAAAATTTACTGATGATTTAGTGCAAATATGGCAAGTTGATCGGCCAGTTAAAGTGGTAATTTTAAACTGATCATTGGTGCTGATTGACTGAAGGCTTATAAATCATGCATAATGCATGGCATCACGCAGTTTGGGAAAAATTGGATTACTTGGACGCTTTATCGTATCTAGTTCTGTTTCAAATTTTGTCAGAATATAGAAAATTGAATGGGCATTGGATTCTTGGCATTCTGAGCCATAAATCAAAAGCTATGGACGATATAGTGCAGACATGTCAAGTTCATTGGCTAGTTAAAAAATAATCATTTTAAACTGATCGTTGGTGCTCATTGAATAAAAGCTTATAAATGAAGAAAAACGCATGGCGTCACGCCGTTTGGGATAGACTGGATTAATTGGACCTTTTGTCGTATCTATTTCTGTCTAAAATTTTGTTACAGTATAGAAAATTGAGCTAGCTTAACGTTGGCATTGGATTCGTGTCATTCACAACTCTAAATCCATACTTACGAACGATTTAGTGCGGACATGTTTAGATGATTGGCCAATTAAAGTGATCATTCTAAACTGATTATTAGTGCAGATTGAGTAAAGGCTTATAAATGAAGCATAATGCATGGCATCACACAGTTTTGGATAGACTGGATTACTTGGATGCTTTGTAGTATCTATTTCTGTCTCTAATTTTGCTACACCATAGAAAATTGAGCTAGCTTAACATGCCCATTGGATTCATGTGATTCCGAGCTCCAAATCAAAAGTTACAAACGATTTATTGCAAACAATTTAGTGCGGACATGACAGGTTGATCGGCCTGTTAAACTGATCATTGGTGCATATTGAGTAAAAGCTTATAAATGAAAAATAATGCATGGCATCGCGCAGTTTGGGATGGATTGGATTACTTGTACGCTTTGTCGTATCTATTTCTGTGTCAAATTTTGTCACAATATAGAAAATTGAACTAGCTTAATGTGGGCATTGGATTTGTGTCGTTCCGAGCTACAAATCAAAAGTTAGGGACAATGTAGTGCAGACATGTCAAATTGATCGGCCAGTTAAAATGATCATTCTAAACTAATCTTAGGTTCTCATTTAGTAAAAGCTTATAAATGAAAAATAATGCATGTCATCATGCAGCTTGAGATGGGCTGGAATACTTGGACGCTTTTTCGTATCTATTTCTATCTTAAAATTTGTCACAATATTGAAAATTGAGCTACCTTAACGTGGGCATTTGATTCGTGTCACTCTGAGCTATAAATCAAAATTTACTGATGACTTAGTGCAAACATGGCAAGTTGAAGTGATATTTCTAAACTGATCATTGGTGCTGATTGACTGAAGGCTTATAAATAAGGCATAAGGCATGGCATCACGCAGTTTGGGAAAGATTGGATTACTTGGATGCTTTGTCGTATCTAGTTCTGATTCAAATTTTTTCACAATATAGAAAATTAAAGGGGCATTGGATTCGTGGAATTCTGAGCTATAAACCAAAGGCTGTGGATGATATAGTGCAGACATGCCAAGTTGATTGGCCAGTTAAAATGATCATTCTAAACTGATCGTTGGTGCTCATTGAGTAAAAGCTTATAAATGAAGAATAATGCATGGCATCACGTAGTTTGGGATAGACTGGATTACTTGGACATTTTGTCGTATATATTTCTGTCTAAAATTTTGTCACAATATAGAAAATTGAGCTAGTTTAACGTGGGCATTGCATTCGTGTCATTCAGAACTCTAAATCAAAAGTTACGGACGACTCAGTCCAGACATGTCAATTTGATTGGCCAGTTAAAGTGATCATTGGTGCTGGTTGAGTAAAGGCTTATAAATGAAGCATAATGCATGGCATCACATAGTTTTAGATAGACTGGATTACTTGGATGCTTTATCGTATCTATTTCTGTCTCTTATTTTGTTTCAATATAGAAAATTGAGCTAGCTTAACGTGGCCATTGGATTCATGTGTTTCCGAGCTCTAAATAAAAAGTTATGGACGACTTATTGCAAATGATTTAGTGCGGACATGACAAGTTGATCGGCCTGTTAAACTGATCATTCGTGCTCATTGAGTAAAAGGTTATAAATGAAAAACAATGCATGACATCACGCAGTTCGGGATGGATTGGATTACTTGTATACTTTGTCGTATCTATTTCTGTGTAGAATTTTGTCACAATATAGAAAATTGAAGTAGTTTAATGTGGGCATTTGATGAGGACATCAGGTCGTACATCCAGCCAGGAGACCAGACTGGCCGACCAGGAAGCTTGCCCGAGACAGCAGGACCATCTGGCGCGCCTGCCGGACCAGACATTACCGCCGGACCCTCGACCTATAGGACCAGACTGGTCAACATTGCCGGCGGAGAGGCCCAGGCTTCCGGCACACTTGGTGGGGACGTGAATGACACCACCGGTCCCTCTGATGACACCGCCGACTCCGGGATCAACTTGGCCGGTCCTGAAGTCATTCCGGCCAGTACCGCGCACAATCCAGCCGGTACAGCCGATCCAGCCGAGTACACGCGCACTTCCACTTCTACACAAGAGGACTCAGACCAAATGAGCTACCAGCTCCAGGACATGCACTTAGAGGAAGTCTCTACACCAGTGGTACCTCAAGGAGCAATGACAAGAAGAAGATCAAGGGCACTCTTCCACAAATTCAGCCTATGGGTCGACAAGCTTCTAGAAGAAGATCGACTAAGGACAATGGGCCAAAAGTACAAGGAAGAGTCCAATAGCTTCTCAACAACACAAGGGACATCAGAGACTTGGGCTTTAGTGGCAAGAGAGGTCAGGGCCAAAAGATTCTTAACCCTACTCCAAGTCGAAGACTAGGAGCAAGGCGCGTGCATGCCACAAGGACGGCCACCTTCCATTTCTTGGCCGTGAGGTGAGTTAAGGTAAGTTTACATTTGAATATATGCCTGTTTCTGTTTTGCAGGGTAGGATCTAGTTGCTTTACATTTTTGAGTCAAGAACATTTTAGGAATAGATCCTTTTTCGGTTATACACTTTTGTATCTTTTCCTTTTGTGCAGTTTTGTAAACTTTCCTTTTCTTTATTTGTGTCGACCCTAGAAGGTCAAGCTGTCGAGCATATTAATAAGGCTCCTTCCAGCATTGTAGTTCGACAACCTTTTTGATATTAATAAAGTAGAACTTTTTCTAACAAGTTTTCTCTCTAAGAAACTTGTGCGCTTAGAACCTAGTTGAGACCAGCCCTCCTAGCTCTAAGTTTGTGATTTATCACGAGGTTCATCACCCCTCGTGTGGTTCACTTCACCCCTCCATCGAATACCATCCAGAAAACCCCCATCCAGAAGCCTAAGGTTGAGTTTCTCACCTAATCTTCTACAAACAGCCCACACGCATACATCCTTGAATCAAGGCTTGTATCATTTTGGTATCAGAGCTTAAAGCTCCTAAACCAGGTTTTTTCTATCCTTTTGCTTGTTTTGTTTTGTGTTCTTGCATTAGTTTAAGTCGCATCCAAGAAAAATAAAAAAAATAACCTCAAACTCCAAACCGAGTGCATCTAGCCTTCTACGTGTATCACTAGGGTTTAGATTCCCTTGTTGCATTGCATACACGTTTTCATTTTTGTTTAATTCATATTTCCATTAGTTTTAAGTTAAATTAAAGAGAAAACAAAAAGAAAAGAAAAGAAAATAGGAAAATACACAAAAGAATTCGAATTGGACAGCTAGCACAAGTTGTCTAGGAACCTTCCTTTTTTCGAATTTCCTTTCTTTATAATTTTTCCTTTTTGCATTTTTTTCAAACCACATATAAAAAGAAAACTCTCCTAATAATTTAGGAGCACCCTAATTGTCTTCTTTCTTTGTAGCACACATGGGAGAAGAGAATAGAGACGCAGCTGAAGCCATGATGGCCATGTTCACCACACTCCAAACACAACTCGCATCCATAGGCGAGAGGTTGGAGCGCGTGGAGAGACCAGTAAGATTCCAGGCCATAAAGCACGTGAGAGCTGTGCCAGATCGTCCTGAGGGTCCTGAGTACCTTAGGACACAGCACGAACAGGAGGAACCCCAGCCAGATGGAGATGAGGACACGCAACCTCATAACTATCACCATAGGCCGAGAGGACCCCCACGGCAACCAGAGGCAGAAGATGATGGCTTTGAGCCATATGGTCTTCACCAGAGACCAAGAATGCCTCCTAGACATCGTGAGGATGGAGATGAACACACCTACAACCGGTAATTCATCCTGATGTTAAACTAACTCCTCCAAGTTTTGCAGGAAAAGTAGACCCCGAGGCTTACCTAGATTGGGAGAGGAGAATGGATCATATCTTTGATCACTACAACCAACCAGGACCTAGGAGAGTCTCAATGGCAGCAGCACAACTCACGGACAATGCCCTCATCTGGTGGGATCGTGAGGTATCTGACAGAAGGAGGAAGAGAATGAGACCCGTAGACTCATGGGTCGACATGAAAGACCTCATGCGACAAAGGTATGTTCCACCTTACTTTCATAGGGATTTGCAACGACGTTTTCGTACTCTTAAGCAGGGTACCAGATCAGCAGAGGAGTACTATGAAGAGTTCGAGAGGTTAAGGAACAGATTGGAGCTCAATGATGATGAAGAAGCATTGATGGCACAATTCTTGGATGGACTCCAAGAAAGGATCAGCTGCAAGGTGGAAAGGCAAATCTACAACGACTTCAAGGACTTGTTCCACCTATCTGTGCAAGTTGAACAGCACATCAAACGTAAGAGCCAAGACATCCGCAGCAAGCCTAAGACACCTTGGGCACCAAGCAACATGCCTAAGACAGTGCACAAAGGCAAAAGCGTAGAGATCGAGTCAAGGTTCACGAGCAAGCCTCCTGAACCCACCCGTGACCAGAGAGAGCCTGGTAAGTCTTCTAACCCTCAAAGATCACGTGACATAACTTGTTTCAAGTGCAGGGGACGTGGACACATCTCAAGGGGAGTGCCCAAACAACCGAGTCATGCTGATTACGGAGGCAGGAGAATATGAGTCCCAAGATGAAGAGGACTATGAGCCAGAAGGAGAATATGGTGACATTGAGTACCCTGATGTGGGGGAAGTGCTGGTCACTAGACGTATCCTCAGTGCAATGGTGGATCCTTCAGAGACCATCCAAAGGGAGAACATCTTCCACAGCCGTTGCACCATCAAGGGAAAGGTATGTAACCTCATCATAGATGGTGGTTCCTGCACTAACGTTGCTAGTGCGTATATGGTTGATAAACTAGGTCTAGAGAGGACACGGCATCCTCGACCATATAGACTGAGATGGCTCGATGACAAAGTGGAGCTCAAGATTCATGAGCAAGTCACTATGCCATTCAGTGTGGGCAAGTATCAGGACCAAGTCGTGTGCGACGTGGTGCCCATGCAAGCTGGCCATCTTCTACTAGGAAGACCATGGCAGTTTGACAAAGAGACCAGGCATGATGGCCGGACCAATCTATACACCTTCGTGCATGACAAGAGAAAGGTCAGCCTAGCTCCTCTTACACCTGCCCAAGTACATGAGCTACAACTCCAAATGAGTAAGGAAAAGAAACTTACCAAATCTAATTTTCTTATTCAACCAAGCCATGTCCGGAGAGCTTTAGCCTCGAAGGATTTAATGTTACTAATGGT
>CM032163.1:26228827-26347276 GCA_018901935.1 Pugionium cornutum
TGATCATTGGTGCTCATTGAGTAAAGGCTTATAAATGAAGCATAATGCATAACATCACTTAGTTTTGGATAGATTTGAAAATTTGGAGGACTTGTCAAATCAATTTTAGTCTTAAAGTTTATCACAATATAGAAAATTGAGCTAGATTAACACGGGCATTGGATTCGTTTCATTCTCAGCTCTAAATCAAAAGTTACATACGATTTAGTGTGGATATGTCAAGTTGATCGGCAACTTGAAATGATCATTCTAAACTGATCACTAGTGCTAATTGAATAAACATTATAAATGAAGAATAATGCATGCCATCACGCAGGTCGGGATAGATTGTATTACTTAGACACATTGTCGTATCTATTTCAGTCTAGAATTTTGTCAAAATATAGAAGATTGAGCTAGCTTTAAGTGAGCATTGGATTCGTGACATTCTGAGCTCTAAATCATATGTTACGGACGGTTCAAAGCGGACATGTCAAGTTGATCGGCTAGTTAAAGTAATCATTCTAAATTGGTCATTGGTTCTCATTGAATAAACACATATAAATGAAGCATAAAGCATGGCATCACGCAGTCTGGGATAATTTAGATTACTTGGACCCTTTGTCATATCTAGTTCTATCGCAAGTTTTGTCACAATATAAAATATTGATCTAGCTTAACGTGGGTATTCGATTCGTGTCATTCTAAGCTCTAAATCAAAAGTCACAGACGATGTAGTGCTGAAATTTCAAGTTGATCGGCCTAGTAAAGTGATCATTCTAAACTGATCATTGGTGCTCATGTAGTAAAGGCTTATAAATGAAGCATAATGCATGGCATGATGCAGTTTTGGCTAGATTGGATTACTTGGACGCTTTTTCGTATCTATTTTTGACTCAAATTTTGTCAAAATAGGGAATATTGAGCTAGGTTAACGTGAGCATTGGATTCGTGTCATTGTGAGCTTGGAATCATAAGTTACAGACGATTTAGTGTGGACATGTCAAGTTGATCGGCCACCTAAAGTGATCATTCTAAACTGATCATTGGTGCTCATTAACTAAACGCTTATAAATGAAGCATAAAGCATGGCAACACACAGGATGGGATAGGTTGGACTATTTGGACCCTTTGTCGTATCTTATTCTATCTCAAATTTTGTCACAATATAAAAAATTGAGCTAGCTTAACGTGGGCATTGTATTCGTGTCATTCTGAGGTCTAAATCAAAATTTACAAATGATTTATTGCGGACATGTCAAGTTGATCGGCCTATTAAAGTGATCATTCTAAATTGATCATTGATGCTCATTGAGTAAAGGCTAATAAATGAAGCATAATGCATGGCATCACACAGTTTTGGATAGATTAGAATACTTGGACGCCTTTTCGTATCTATTTCGGTCTCAAATTTTGTCAGAATACAGAAAATTTGGAGCTAGCTTAACGTGGGCATTGGATTCGTGTCATTATGAGCTATAACTCAAAAGTTATGGACTATTTAGTGCAGACGTGTCAAGTTGATCGCCTAGTTAAATTCATCATTCAAAACTGATCATTGGTGCTCATTGATTAAAAGCTTATAAACGAAGCGTAATGCATGAAATCAATTAGTTTTGGGTAAATTTAATTACTTGGAGAACTTGTCAAAGAACTTCTAGTTTTAAACTTTATCACAATATAGAAAATTAAGCTAGCCTAATGTGGGTATTGGATTTGTGTCATTTTGAGCTCTAACTCAAACGTTATCGATGATTTAGTGCAGACATGTCAAGTTGATCGCCAAGTTAAAATAGTCGTTCTAAACTGATCATTGGTGCTCATAGAGTAAAAGCTTATAAATGAAGAATAATGCATGGCATCACGTAGTTTCAGATAGATAAGATTACTTGGACGCTTTATCATATCTAGTTCTATCTCAAATTTTGTCACAAAATAAAAACTTGAGCTAGCTTAACGTGGGCATTGGATTTGTGTCATTCGGAGCTCTATATCAAAAGTGACGGACGATTTAGTGCGGACTTGTCAAGTTGTTCGGCTAGTTAAAATAATATTTTTTAACTGATCATTGCTACTCATTGAGTAAAGGCGTATAAATGAAGCATAATGCATGGCATCACGCATTTTGGGATAGATTGGATTACTTGGACACTTTCTCGTATCCATTTCTATCTCAAATTTTGCCATCATATAAAAAATTGAGCTAGCTTAACATGGACATTGGATTCGTTTATTTCTGAGCTCTAAATCATAAGTTACAGACGATTTAGCGCAGACATGTCAGGTTGATCGGCCAGTAAAGTAATCATTGGTGCTCATTAAGTAAACGCTGATAAATGAAGCATAAAGCATGGTATCACGCAGTTTGGGATAGATAGGACTACTTAGACGCCTTGTCGTATCTTGTTCTGTCTCAGATTTTGTCACAATATAAAACATTGAGCTAGCTTAACGTGGGCATTGGATTCGTGTCATTCTGAGGTCTAAATCAAAAGTTACGAATGATTTAATGCGGACATGTCAAGTTGATCGGCCTATTAAAGTGATCATTCAAAATTGATCATTGGTGCTCATTGAGTAAAGGCTTCTAAATGAAGCATAATGATGGCATCACACAGTTTTGGATAGATTGGATTACTTGGACACTTTTTTGTATCTATTTTGGTTTCAAATTTTGTCACAACATAGAAAATTTGGAGCTAGCTTAACTTGGGCATTGGATTCGTGTCATTATGAGCTATAACTCAAAAGTTATGGACTATTTAGTGCAGACATGTCAAGTTAATCGCCCAGTTAAATTCATCATTCTAAACTGATCATTGGTGCTCATTGATTAAAAGATTTTAAACGAAGCGTAATGCATGAAGTCAATTAGTTTTGGGTAAATTTAATTACTTGGAGGACTTTTCAAAGAAATTTTAGTCTTAAATTTTATCGCAATATATAAAATTAAGCTAGCTTAATGTGGGTATTGGACTCGTGTCATTCTGAGCTCTAAATCAAAAGTTATGGACGATTTAGTGCGGACATGTAAAGTTGATCGGCAAGTTAAAATGGTCATTATAAACTGATCATTGGTGCTCATAGAGTAAAAGCTTATAAATGAAGAATAATGCATGGCATCATGTAGTTTTAGAAAGATAAGATTACTTGGACGCTTTATCGTATCTAGTTCTGTCTCAAATTTTGTCACAAAATAAAAACTTGAGCTAGCATAACGTGGGCATTGGACTTGTGTCATTCTGAGCTCTATATCAAAAGTGATAGACGATTTAGTGCGGACATGTCAAGTTGTCAGCCAGTTAAAATAATGTTTCTTAACTGATCATTGGTGCTCATTGAGTAAAAGCGTATAAATGAAGCATAATGCATGGCATCACGCATTTTGGGATAGATTGGATTACTTGGACACTTTGTCGTATCTATTTCTATCTCAAATTTTGCCACAATATTAAAAATTGAGCTAGCTAATGTAGGCATTGGATTCGTTTCATTCTGAGCTCTAAATCATAAGTTATGGACGATTTAGTGCAGAAATGTCAAGTTGATCGGCCAGTAAAGTAATCATTGGTGCTCATTAAGTAAACACTTATAAATGAAGCATAAAGCATGGTATGACGCAGTTTGGGATAGATAGGACTACTTAGACGCTTTGTCGTATCTTACTCTATCTCAAATTTTTTCACAATATAAAAAATTGAGCTAGCTTAATGTGGGCATTAGATTCGCGTCATTTTGAGTTCTAAATTAGAAGTTACCGATGATTTAGTGCGGACATATCACGTTGATCGGTAAGTTAAAATGATCATTCTAAACTATTCATTGGTGCTCGTAGAGTAAAAGCATATATATGAAGAATAATGCATGGCCTTACGCACTTTGGGATAGATAGGATTACCTGGATGATTTGTCATATCTATTTCTGTCTCAAATTTTGTCACAAAATAAAGAATTGAACTAGCTTAATGTGGGCATTGGATTAAGGTACAGACGATTTTGGGTGGACATGTAAAATTGATCGGGCAGTTAAAATGATATTTCTTAACTGATCACTGGTGCTCATTGAGAAAAAGCTTATAAATGAAGCATAATGCATGGCATCATACCGTTCGGGATAGATTAGATTATTTCTGTCTCAAATTTTGAAACAATATAGAAAATTGAGCTAGCTTAATGTGAGCATTGGATTCGTGTAATTTTGAGCTCTCAGTCATAAGTTACGTACGATTAAGAGGAGACATGTCAAGTTGATCGGACAGTTAAATTGATCGTTCTAAACTGATCATTGGCGCTCATTAAGTAAACGATTATAAATGAAGCATTAAGCATGGCATCATGCTGTCTGCGATAGATTGGATTACTTGGATGCTTTGTTTTATCTAGTTTTGTCTCAAATTTTGTCACAATATAGAAAATTGATCTAGCTTAATGTGGGAATTGGATTTGTGTCATTCTAATCTCTAAATCAAAAGTTACAGACGATATAGTGCGGACATGTCAATTTGATCGGCTAGTTAAAGTTATCATTCTAAACTGATCAGTGGTGCTCATTGAGTAAAGACTTATAAATGAAGCATAATGATGGCATCATGCAGTTTTGTCTAGATTGGACTACTTTGATGCTTTTTCTTATCAATTTCTATCCAAAATTTTTTCACAATATAGAAAATTTTGAGCTAGCTTAACGTGGGGATTGGATTCGTGTCATTATGACCTATAAATCAGAAGTTATGGACGCTTTAATGCAAACTTGTCAAGTTGATAGCCCAGTTAAATTGATCATTCAAAGCTGATCATTGGTGCTCATTGAGTAAAGGCTTATAAATGAATCATAATTCATGACATCACTTAGTTTTTGATAGATTTGATTACTTGGCAGTTTTTGATAAAATTTTTCACAATATATAAAAAATTGAGCTAGCTTAAGGTAGGCTTTGGATTCCTGTCATTCAGAGCTCTAAATCAAAAATTACGGACGATTAAGTGTGGACATGTCAAGTTGATCAGGAAGTTAAAATGATCATTCTAAACTAATTATTGGTGCTCATTGAGTAAAATCTTATAAATGAAAAATAATGCATGGCATCACAAAGTTTGCGATAGAAAAGACTACTTGGATGCTTTGTCGTATCTATTTCTAACACAAATTTAGTCACATTATAAAGAATTGAGCTAGCTTAACGTGGGCATTGGATTCCTGTCATTCTGAGCTCTAAATAAAAATTATGAAGGATTTATGGCGGACATGTAAAGTTGATCGGCCAGTTAAATTGATATTTCTTAACTGATCAATGGTGCTCATTGAGAAAAAGCTTCTAAATGAAGCATAATGCATGGCATCACACAGTTTGGGATAGATTGGATTACTTGGATGCTTTGTCGTATTTATTTCTGTATCAAATTTTGAAACAGTATAGAAAATTGAGCTATCTTAACGTGAGCATTGGATTCGTGTCATTCTGAGCTCTAAGTCATAAGTTACGTACGATTAAGAGCAGACATGTCAAATTGATCGGCCAGTTAAAGTTATCATTCTAGCTGATCATTGGTGCTCATTAAGTAAACACTTATAAATGACGCATAAAGCCTGTCATCATGCAGTCTGGGATAGATTGGATTACTTGGACGCTTTGTTGTCTCTTGTTCTGTCTCAAATTTTGTCAAAATATAAAAAATTGATCTAGCTTAACGTTGGAATTGGATTGGTGTCATTCTAATCTCTAAATTAAAAGTTACCGACGATATAGTGCGGACATGTCAAGTTGATCGGCCAGTTAAAGTGATCATTCTAAATTGATCAGTGGTGTTCATTGAGTAAAGGCTTATAAATGAAGCATAATGCATGGTATCACATAGTTTTGTCTAGATTGGATAACTTGGACGCTTTTTCTTATCAATTTCTATCCCAAAGTTTTTCCCAATATTGAAACTTTTGAGCTAGCTTAACGTGGGCATTGGATTTGTGTCATTATGACCTATAAATCAAAAGTTATCGATGATTTAATGTAGACATGTCAAGTTGATCGGCAAGTTAAAATGATCATTCTAAACTGATTATTGGTGCTCATTGAGTAAAACCTTATAAATGAAGAATAATGCATGGCATCACAAAATTTGGGATAGATAGGACTACTTGGATGCTTTGTCGTATCTATTTCTAACACAAATTTAGTCACAATATAAAGAATTGAGCTAGCTTAACGTGGGCATTGGATTCGGGTCATTCTGAGTTCTAAATCAAAAGTTATGGACGATTTATGGCGGACATGTCAAGTTGATCGGCCAGTTAAATTGATCTTACTTAACTGATCATTGGTGCTCATTGAGAAAAGACTTATAAATAAAGCATAATGCATGGCATCACACAGTTTGGGATAGATTAGATTACTTGGACGCTTTGTCGTATCTATTTATGTCTAAAATTTTTAAAAAATATAGATAATTGAGCGAGCTTAATGTGAGCATTGGATTTGTGTCATTCTGATCTCTAAATAATAAGTTGTACAATTCATAGCGGACATGTCAAGTTGATCGGCCTGTTAAAGTGATCATTCTAAACCGATCACTGGTGCTCATTAAGTAAACGCATAAAAATGAAACATAAAGCAAGGCATCATACAGTCTGGGATAGATTGAGTTACTTGGACGCTTTGTTGTATCTAGTTTTGCCTCAAATTTCACAATTTAAAAAATTGATCTATCTTAACGTGGGAATTGGATTGGTGTCATTCTGAGCTCTAAATCAAAAGTTATAGACGATACAGTGCGGACATGTCAAGTTGATCGGCCAGTTAAAGTGATCATTCTAAACTGATAAGTGGTGCTCATGGAGTAAAGGCTTTATAAATGAAGCATAATGCATGGCATCACACATTTTTGTGTAGATTGGATTACTTGGACGCTTTTTCTATCCCAAATTTTGTCACAATTTAGAAAATTGAGCTAGTTTAACATGGGCATTGGATTCTTGTCATTAGGAGCTATAAAACAAAAGTTATGGATGATTTAGTGCAGACATGTCAAGTTGATCGGCCAATTAAATTGATCACTCCAAACTCATCATTGATGCTCATTGTGTAAAGGCTTATAAATGAAGCATAATGCATGACATTCGTAGTTTTGAATAGATTTGATTACTTGGAGGACTTGTGAAGGCAATTTTAGTCTTAAATGTTATCACAATATAGAAAATTAAGCTAGCTCAACATGGGCAGTGGATTCGTGTCACTTTGAACTCTAAATCGAAATTTACAGACGATTTAGTGTGGACATGTCAAGTTGATCGTCAACTTAAAATGATCATTCTAAACTGATCATTGGTGCTCATTGAGTAAAAGCTTATAAATGAAGAATAATGCATGGCATCACACTGTTCGGGATAAATTTGATTACTTGGACGCTTTATTGTATGTATTTCTGTCTCAAATTTTGTCACAATTTAGAAAAGTGAGCTAGCTTAACGTGAGCATTGGATTCGTGTAATTCTGAGCTCTAAATCATAAGTTACGGACGATTCAAAGCGGACATGTCAAGTTGATCGGCCAGTTAAAGTGATCATTCTAAACTGATCATTGGCGCTCATTAAGTAAATGCTTAAAAATGAATCATAAAGCATGGCATCAGGCAGTCTAGGATAGATAGGATTACTTGGACGCTTTGTCGTATCTAGTTCTAACTCAAATTTTTTGACAATATAAATATTTGTGCTAGTTTAACGTGGGCATTGGACTCGTGTCATTCTAAGCTCTAAATCAAAAGTTATGGATGATTTAGTGCGAACATGTCAAGTTCATCGGCCTGTTAAAATGATCTTTCTTAACTGATCACTGGTGCTCATTGAGAAAAGTCTTATAAATGAAGCATAATGCATGTCATCACTTGGTTCGGGATAGAATGGATTACTTGGACTCTTTGTCGTATCTATTTCAGTCTCAAATTTTGTCACGATATAGAAAGTTGAGCTACCGTAACGTGGGCATTGGACTCGTGTCATTCTGAGCACTAAATAAAAGTTACGGACAATTCAAAGCGGACTTGATCGGCCAGTTAAAGTGATCATTCTAAACTGATCATTGGTGCTCATTAAGTAAAAGCTTATAAAGGAAGCATAAAGCATGGCTCACGCAATATGGGATAGATTGGATTACTTGGCCGCTTTGTTGTTCTAGTTCTATCTCAAATTTTGTCACAATACATAAAATTCATCTTGCTTAATGTGGGCATTGGATTTGTGTCATTCTAAGCTCTAAATCAAAAGTTACGAACAATTTAGTAGGGACATTTCAAGTTGATCGGCCAGTTAATGTGATAATTCTAAACTGATCATTGGTGCTCATTGAGTAAAGGCTAATAAATAAAGCATAATGCATGACATCATGAATTTTTGGCTAGATTGGATTACTTGAACGTTTTTTCGTATCTATTTCTGTCTCAAATTTTGTCACAACATAGAAAATTGAGCTAACTTAATGTAGGCATTGAATTCGGGTCATTATGAGCTATAAAACGAAAGTTATGGACGATTTACTGCATACATGTCAAATTGATCGGCCAATTAAATGATCATTCCTAACTGATCATTGCTGCTCATTAAGTAAAGACTTATAAATGAAGCGTAATTGATGACATCACGTAGTTTTTGATAGATTTGATAATTTGGAGGACTTGTCAAAGCAATTTTAGTCTTAAATTTTATCACAATATAGAAAATTAAGCTAGCTTAACATGGGCATAGGATTCGTATCATTTTGAGCTCTAAATCAAAAGTTATAGACGATTTAGTGCGGACATGTCAAGTTAATCAGCCATTAAAGTGATCATTAGAAACTGATAACTGGTGCACATTGAGTAAAGGCTTATAAATGAAGCATAATGCATGGCATCACAGAGTTTGAATAGTTTTGATTTACTTGGATGCTTTGTCATATCTATTCTGTCTCAGATTTTGGGATGATATACAAAATTGAGCTAGCTTAATGTGAGCATTGAATTCGTGTCATTCTAAGGTCTAACTCAAAAGTTACGGACGATTTAGTGTAAACATGTCAAGTTGATTGGCTAGTTAAAATTATCATTCTTCTGATCATTGATGCTCATTGAGTAAATGCATATAAATGAAGCATAAGGTGTGACATCATGCAGTTTGGGAGAGATTGGATTACTTGGACGCTTTGTCGTATCTATTTGTGTCTCCATTTTTGTCACGATATAGCCAATTGAGCTAGAGTAACGTTGGCATTGGATTCGTGTCATTAAGTTACAAACGATTTAGTACGGACATGTCAAGTTGATTGGCCAGTTAAAGTGAACGTTTTGAACTGGTCATTGGTGCTCATTAAGTAAACGCTTATAAAGGAAGAATAAAGGATGACATCACGCAGTTCGGGATAGATTGGATTACTTGAACACTTTATCGTTTTTAGTTTTGTCTCAAATTTTGTCATAATATAAAAACTTGAGTTAGCTTAATGTGGGCATTGGATTCGTGTCATTCTGAGCTCTAAATCAGAAGTTACGTACGATTTCGTGTGGACATGTCAAGTTGATAAGCCAGTTAAAATGATCTTTCTTAACTTATCGTTGGTGCTCATTGAGTAAATGCTTTTTAATGAAGCATAAAGCATGGCACCACGTATTGTGGGATAGATTGGATTACTGTGATGCTTTGTCGTATCTAGTTCTGTATCAAATTTTGTTACAATATACAAATTTGGTCTAGCTTAACGTGGGCATTGGATTCGTTTCAATCAAAGCTCTAAATCAAACGTTACAGACGATTTTGTACGTACATGTCAAGTTGATCGGCAAATAAAGTGATCATTATAAACTGATCATTGGTCCTCATTGAGTAAAGGTTTATAAATGAAGCATAATGCATGGCATCACGCAGTTTTGGCTTGATTTGATTACTTGGACGCTTTTTCGTATCTGTATCTGTCACAAATTTAGAAACATATAGAAAATTGAGATGTGGGCATTGGATTCGTGTCATTCTGAGGTATAAATCAAAAGTTATAGACGATTTAGTGCAGACATGTCAAGTTCATCGTCCAGTTAAATTGATCATTCCAAACTGATCATTGGCGCTCATTGAGTAAGGGCTTATAAATGAATCATAATGCATGACATCACGTAGTTTTTGAGAGATTGGATTACATCGAGGATTTGTCAAAGAAATTTTAGTCGTAAAATTTATCACAATATAGAAAATTGAGCTAGGTTAACGTGGGCATTGGATTCATATCATTCTGAGCTCTAAATCAAAAGTTTTGGACAATTTAGTGCAAACATGTCAAGTTGATCATCCAGTTAAGGTGATCATTCTAAATTGATCATTGGTGCTCTAATGTAAACGCTTATACTTGAAGCATAAAGCATGGTATCACACAGTCTGGGATAGGATGGATTACTTGGACGCTTCGTCGTATCTATTTTTGTCTTAAATTTTGTCACAATATAAAAACTGATCTAGCTTAATGTGTGCATTGGATTCGTGTCATTCTAAGCTTTAAATCAAAAGTTATGGAAGATTTAATGCGGACATGTTAAATTGATCAGCCAGTTAAAGTGATCATTCTAAACTGATCATTGGTGCTCATTGAATAAAGGCTTTTAAATGAAGCATAATGCATGTCATCATGTAGTTTTGGCTAGATTTGATTACTTGGACGTTTTTGTATCTATTTCTATCTCAAATTTTGTAACAAAATCGAAAATTGAGCTAGATTAACATGGTCATTGGATTCGTATCATTTTGAGTTATAAAACAAAAGTTATGGATGATTTAGTGCAGACATGTCAAATTAATCGGCTAGTTAAATTGATCATTCCAAACTGATCATTGGTGCTCATTAAGTAAAAGGCTTATAAATGAAGTATAATGCATGACATCACGTAGTTTTGGATAGATTTGAGTACTTGGAGGGCTTGTCAAAACAATTTTAGTCTTAAATTTTATCACAATATAAAAATTGAGCTAGCTTAATGTGGGCATTGGATTCGTGTCATTCGGAGCTCGTAATTAGAAGTTACACACGATTTAGTGCGGACATGTCAAGTTGATCGGCCGGTTAAAATGACCTTTCTTAACTGATCATTGTTGCTCATTAAGTAAAATCTTATAAATGAAGCATACTTCATGGCATCACGCAAATTGGGATAGATTGGATTACTTGAATGCTTTGTCTTATCTATTTATGTCTCAAATTTTGTCACAATATAGAAAATTGAGCTAGTTTAACGTAAGCATTGGATTTGTGTCATTCTGAGCTCTAACTCAGAAGTTACAGACAATTTCGTGTGGGCATGCAAAGTTGATCGGTTAGTTAAAATGATCTTTGTTAACTGAGCATTGGTGCTCATGAGTAAATGCTTATAAATGAAGAACAATGCATGGCATCACGCAAATCGGCATTGATTGGAATACTTGAATGCTTTGTCGTATCTATTTCTGTCTCAAATTTTGTCACAATAGAGAAAATTGAGCTAGCTTAACTTGGGCATTGACCAGTTATATTGATCATTCCAAACTGATCATTGGTGCTCATTGAGTAAAATCTTATAAATGAAACATAATGCATAACATCACGTAATTTGGGATAGATTTGATTACTTGGAGGATATGTCAAAAAAATTTTAATCGTATATTTTATCACAATATAGAAAATTGAGCTCGATTAACGTGGGCACTGGATTCGTGTCATTCTGAGCTCTGAATCAAAAGTTATGGACGATTTAGTGTGGATATGTCAAGTTGATCAGCAACTTGAAATGATCATTCTAAACTGATCATTGGTGCTAATTGAATAAAGCTTATAAATGAAGAATAATGCATGCCATCACGCAGGTCGAGATAGATTGTATTACTTGGACACTTTGTCGTATCTATTTCAGTCTAAAATTTGTCAAAATATCGAAGATTGTGCTAGCTTTAAGTGAGCATTGGATTCGTGTCATTCTGAGCTCTAAATCATATGTTGCAGACGATTCAAGGCGGACATGTCAAGTTGATCGGCTAGTTAAAGTAATCATTATAAATTGATCATTGGTTCTCATTAAATAAACGCTTATAAATGAAGCATAAAACATGGCATCACGCAGTCTGGGATAGTTTAGATTACTTGGATACTTTGTCGTATCTAGTTCTATCGCAAGTTTTGTCACAATATAAAATATTGATCTAGCTTAACGCGGGCATTCGATTTGTGTCATTCTAAGCTCTAAATCGAAAGTCACGGACGATTTAGTCCGGAAATTTCAAGTTGATCGGCATGTTAAAGTGATCATTCTAAACTGATCATTGGTGCTCATTGAGTAAAGGCTTATAAATGAAGCATAATGCATGGCATCATGCAGTTTTGGTTAGATTGGATTACTTGGACACTTTTTCGTATCTATTTTTGTCTCAAATTTTGTCATAATAGAGAACATTGAGCTAGCTTAATGTGAACATTGGATTCGTGTCATTCTGAGTTCTAAATCATAAGTTACGGATGATTCAGAGGGGATATGTCAAGTTGATCGGCCTGTTAAAATGATCATTCTAAACTGATCATTGGTGATCATTAAGTAAATCCTTATAAATGAAGCATAAATCATGGCATCACGAAGTGTGGGATAGATTTGATTACTTGGACGCTTTGTCGTATCTAGTTATGTCTCAAATTTTGTCACAATATAAAAGATTGATCTAGCTTAATGTGGGAATTGGATTTTTGTCCTTCTAAGCTCTAAATCAAAAGTTACGAAAAATTTAGTGAGGAAATTTGCAGTTGATCGGCCAAATAAAGTGATCATTATAAACTGATCATTGGTGCTAATTGAGTAAAGGTTTATAAATGAAGAATAATGCATGCCATCACGCAGTTTTGGGTAGATTGGATTAGTTTGACGCTTTTTCGTATCTATCTATGTCTCAAATTTTGTAACAATATAGAAAATTGAGCTAGATTAACATGCGCACTGGATTTTGAGGTCTCAATCAAAAGTTATAGACAATTTAGTGCAGACATGTCAAGTTCATTGGCCAGCTAAATTGATCATTCCAAACTGATCATTGGTGCTCATTGAGTAAAGGCTTATAAATGAAGCATAATGCATAACATCACTTAGTTTTGGATAGATTTGAAAATTTGGAGGACTTGTCAAATCAATTTTAGTCTTAAAGTTTATCACAATATAGAAAATTGAGCTAGATTAACACGGGCATTGGATTCGTTTCATTCTCAGCTCTAAATCAAAAGTTACATACGATTTAGTGTGGATATGTCAAGTTGATCGGCAACTTGAAATGATCATTTGAAACTGATCATTGGTGCTCATTGAGTAAAACTTATAAATGTAGAAAAATGCATGGCATCAGGCAGTTCGGGATAGATTGCATTACTTGGACGCCTTGTCATATCTATTTCTATCTCAAATTTCTTCACAATATAGAAGATTGAGCTACTTTAACGTGAGCATTGGATTCGTGTCATTCTGATATCTAAATCACTAGTTAGGGATGATTCGGAGCGGACATGTCAAGTTGATCGGCCTGTTAAAGTGATCATTCTAAATTGATCATTGGTGCTCACTAAGTAAACGCTTATAAATGAAGCATGAAGCATGACATCAGGTAGTCTGGGATAGTTTAGATTACTTGGACGCTTTGTCGTATCTAGTTTTCTTGCAAGTTTTGTCACAATATAAAATATTGATATAGCTTTAACGTGGGCATTGGATTTGTGTCATTCTAAGCTCTAAATCAAAAAGTTACGGACGATTAAGTGTGGAAATTTCAAGTTGATCGGCCAATTAAAGTGATCATTCTAAACTATTCGTTGGTGCTCATAAAGTAAATGCTTATACTTGAAACATAAGGCATGGCATCACGCAGTTTGGGATCGATTGGATTACTTTGACACTTTGTGGTATCTAGTTCTATCTCAAAATTTGTCCCAATATAAAAAATTGATTTAGCTTAACGTGGGCATTGGATTCATGTCATTCTTAAGCTCTAAATCAAAAGTTATGGACGATTTAGTGCGGATATGTTAAATTGATCAGCCGGTTAAAATGATCATTATAAAATGATCATTGGTGCTCATTGAGTAAAGGCTTTTAAATGAAACATAATGCGTTGCATCACACAGTTTTGGCTAGATTGGATGCTTTTTCGTATCTATTTCTATCTCAGATTTTGTCACGATATAAAAAATTGAGCTAGCTTAACCTAGGCATTGGATTCGTGTCATTATGAGCTAGAAAACGAAAGTTATGGACAATTTAGTGTAGACATGTCAAATTGATCGGCCTGTTAAATTGATCATTCCAAACTGATCGCTGGTGCTTATTGAGTAAAGGCTTATAAATTAAGCTAATGCATGACAACACGTAGTTTTGGATAGATTTGATTACTTGGAGGACTTGTCAAAGCAATTTTAGTCTAAAATTTTATCAAAATATAAAAAATTGAGCTAGCTTATTAAGTCTCTGAGCTCTAAATCAGAAGTTAACAATTTAGTGCGAACATGTCAAGTTAATCGGCCATTTAAAATGATCTTTCTTAACTGATCATTGGTGCTCATTAAGTCAAGGTTTATAATTGAATCATATTGCATGGTATCACGCTAATCGAGATATATTGGATAACTTGGACGCTTTCTCTTATCTATTTATGTATAAAATTTTGTCACAGTATATAAAATTGAGCTAGCTTAATGTGAGCATTGGATTCGTGTTATTTTGAGCTCTAAATCATAAGTTACGTACGATTGAGACGGGACATGTCAAGTTGATCGGCCAGTTAAAGTGACCATTCTAAACTGATCATTGGTGCTCACTAAGTAAACGCTTATAAAGGAAGCATAAAGCATGACATCAAACAGTTTGGGATAGATTGGATTACTTGGTCACTTTATCGTTTCTAGTTCTGTCCCAAATTTTATCATAATATAAAAAATTGAGCTAGGTTAATGTGGGTATTGGATTTGTGTCATTCTAATCTCTAAATCAAAAGTTACGGACAATTTAGTGCGGACATGTCAAGTTGATCGGCAAGTTAGAAAATTGAGCTAGTTTAACATGGGCATTGGATTCTTGTAATTAGGAGCTATAAAACAAAAGTTATGGATGAATTAGTGCAGATATCTCAAGTTGATCGGCCAATTAAATTGATCACTCCAAACTGATCATTGGTGCTCATTGAGTAAAGGCATATAAATGAAGAATAATGCATGGCATTCGTAGTTTTGGATAGATTTGATTACTTGGAGGACTTGTCAAGCCAAAATTAGTCTTAAATTTTATCACAATATAGAAAATTGAGCTAGTTCAACGTCGGCAGTGGATTCGTGTCACTCTGAACTCTAAATCGAAATTTGCAGACTATTTAGTGTGGATATGTCAAGTTGATCATGAAGTTAAAATGATCGTTCTAAACAGATCATTGGTGTTCACTGAGTAAAAGCTTATAAATGAAGAATAATGCATGGCATCATGCAGCTTGGGATAGATTGGATTACTTGGATGATTTGTCGTATCAAAAGTTATAGATAATTTAATGCGGACATGTCAAGTTGATCGGCCAATTTGAATGATTGTTCTTAGCTTATCATTGGCGCGCATTGAGTAAAGGCTTATAAATGAAGTATAATGCATGACATCATGTAGTTCGGGATAAATTGGATTACTTGGATGCTTTAACATATCTATTTCTATCTTTAATTTTGTAACAATATAGAAAATTGAGCTACATTAACGTGGGCATTGGATTTGTGTCCTTCTGAGCTCTAAATAATAAGTTATAGTTGATTTAGTGTGAACATGTCAAGTTGATTGGCTAGTTAAAGTGATCATTCTAAACTGATCATTGGTGCTCATTAACTAAATGCTTATAAATGAAGCATAAAGCATGGCAACACGCAGGATGGGATAGATTGGACTATTTGGACCCCTTTTCATATCTTGTCCTATCTCAAATTTTGTCACAATATAAAAAATTAAGCTAGCTTAATGTGGGCATTGGATTCATGTCATTCTGAGCTCTAAATCAAAAGTTACGAACGATTTATTGCGGACATGTCATGTTGATCAGCCTGTTAAAGTGATAATTCTAAATTGATCATTGGTGCTCATTGAGTAAATGCTTATAAATGAAGCATAATGCATGACATCATGCAGCTTGGGATAGATTGGATTACTTGGACGATTTGTCGTATCTTTTTTGTCTCGATGTTTTTTCACAATATAGCAAATTGAGCTAGATTAACGTGGGCATTGGATTCGTGTCATTCTGAACTCTAAATCATAAGTTACAAACGATTTATTACAAACATGTCAAGTTGATCGCCCAGTTAAAGTGATCATTCCAAACTAATCATTGGTGCTCATTAAATAAACGCTTATAAGGGAAGCATATAGCATGACATCACGCAGTTTGGGATAGATTGGATTACATGGACACTTTATCGTTTTTAGTTCTGTTTAAAATTTTGGCACAATCTAAAAGATTGAGTTAGCTTAACTTGGGCACTGGATTCGTGTCATTCAGAGCTCTAAATCAGAAGTCACGGACGATTTTATGCGGACATTACAAGTTGATCGGCTAGTTAATATGATTATTCTAAATTGATCATTGTTGCTCATTCAGTAAAGGTTTATAAATGAAGCATAATGTATGGCATCACACAGTTTTGGATATATTTCGATTACTTGGACGCTTTGTTGTCTCTATTTTTTGTTTCAAATTTTTTTAAAATATAGAAAATTTTTCTAGCTTAATGTGGGCATTGGATTCGTGTCTTTATGAAGTCAAAATCAAAAGTTAAGGATGATTTAGTGCGGACATTTCAAGTTGATCGGCCAGTTAATATGGTTATTCGAAATTGATCATCGATGCTCATTGAGTAAAGGCTCATAAATCAAGCATAATGCATGGCATCACACAGTTTTTGATAATTTGGATTACTTGGATGGATTGTCGTCTCTATTTCTGTCTCAAATGTTGTTAAAATATAGAAAACTTATCTAGTTTAACGTGGGCATTGAATCTGTGTCATTCTGAGCTCAAAATCAAAAGTTACGAACGATTTAGTGCGGACATGTCAAGTTGATCGGCCAGTTAATATAATTATTCTAAAGTGATCATTGGTCCTCATCGAGTAAAGGCTTATAAATCAAGCATAATGCATGGCATCACACAGTTTTGGATAGATTGGATTACTGGGACGCTTTGTCGTCTCTATTTATGTTAAAATATAGAAAATTTATCTAGCTTAACGTGGGCATTGAATTCGTGTCATTCTGAGCTCAAAATCAAAAGTTATTGACGATATAGTGCAGACATGTCAATTTCATCGGCATGTTAATATGATTATTCTAAATTGATCATTGGTGCTCATTGAGTAAAGGCTTATAAATGAAGCATAAAACATGGCATCACATAGTTTTGTATAGGTTGAAATACTTGGACGCTTTGTCGTATATATATATATATATATTTATATTTCTGTCTCAAATTTTGTTACAATATACAATATTGAGCTATGTTAGCGTGGGCATTGGATTGTGTCATTCGGAGCTCTAAATCAAAAGTTGCAGACGATTTAGTGCGGACATGTCAAGTTTATCACCCAGTTAAAGTAATTATTCTAAACTGATCATTGGTGCTCATAAAGTAAAGGCTTATAAATGAACCATAAAGCATGGCATCAGACAGTTTTGGATAGATTTGATTATTTATACGCTTTGTCGTCTCTATTTCTGTCTCAAATTTTGTCACAATATAGAAAATTGAGCTAACTTAACGTGGGCATTGGATTCGTGTCATTCTGAGCACTAAATCAAAAATTACGTACGATTTGGTGCGGACATGTCAAGTTGATCAGCTAGTTAAGATGATTATTCTAAACTGATAAATGGTAGTGATTGAGTAAAGACATATAAATCAAGCATAAAGCATGGCATCACACAGTTTGGGATAGGTTGGATTACTTGGACGCTTTGTTGTCTCTATTTGTATCTCAAATTTTGCAGAATACAAAACATTTATCTAGCTTAACATGGGCATTGTATTCGTGTCATTTTGAGGTCTAAATCAAAAGTTACATACGATTTATTGCGGACATATCAAGTTGATCAGCCTGTTAAAGTGATCATTCTAAACCGATCATTGGTGCTTATTAAGTGAAGGCTTATAAGTGAAGCATAAAACATGGCATCACGTAGTGTGAGATAGATTGGATTACATTGACACTTTGCCGTCTCTATTTCGGTCTCAAATTTTGCAAACATGTCAACGTGGGCATTGGATTGATTGGATTACTTGGACGCTTTGTCGAATCAATTTCTGCATCAAATTTTGTTACAATATAGAAAATGGCGCTAGCTTAACGTGGGCATTGGATTTTTGTCATTCTGAGCTCAAAATCAAAAGTTACGGACGATTTAGTTCGGACATTTCAAGTTTATCGGCCTGTTAATATGATTATTCTAAACTGATCATTGGTGCTCATTAAGTAAAGGCTTATAAATGAATAATAAAGCATGGCATCACACATTTTTGGATAGATTGAATTACTTGGACGTTTTGTCGTCTCTATTTCTGTCTCAAATTTTGTCAAAATATAAAAAATTGAGATAGATTAACGAGGGCATTGGATTCATGTAATTCTGAGCTCTTAATCAAAAGTTACAGAAAATTTAGTGTGGATATTTCAAGTTGATCGGCCAGTTAAACTGATTATTCTAAACTGATCATTGGTGCTCATTAAGTAAACGCTAATTAATGAAGCATAAAATATGGCATCATAATACATGGCATCACACAGTTTTGGATAGATTGGATGCATTTTCGTATCTATTTCTGTCTCAAATTTTGTTACCATATAGAAAATTGATCTAGCTTAACGTGGGCATTGGATTCGTGTCATTATGAGCTATAAATCAAAAGTTATGTACGATTTAGTGTAGACATGACAAGTTTATCGACAAGTTAAAATGGTCATTCTAAACTCATCATTGGTGCTCATTGAGTAAAACCTTATAAATGAAAAATAATGCATGCCGTCACGCAGTTTGGGATGGATTGGATTACTTGGACACATTTTCGTATCTATTTCTATCCCAAATTTTGTTAGCATATAGAAAATTGAACTAGCTTAACGTGGGCATTGGATTCATATCATTCTAAGCTATAAATCAAAAGTTATGAACGATTTGGTGCAGAAATTACATGTTGATCGGCGAGTTAAAATGATAATTCTAAACTGATCATTGGTGCTCATTGAGTAAAACCTTATAAATGAACCAGAAGGCATGGCATCACGCAGTTTGGGATAGATTGGATTACTTGGATGCTTTGTTGTATCTAGTTCTTTCTCAAATTTTATCATAATATAGAAAGTTGAGCTAGCTTAACGTGGGCATTGCATTCATGTCAATTTAAGCTCTAAATCAAAAGTTACAAATGATTTAGTGCAGACATGACAAGTTGATCGGCCAATTAAAATGATCATTCTAAACTGCTCAGTGGTGCTCATTGAGTAAATGCTAATAAATGAAGAATAATGCATGGCATCACGGAGTTTGGGATGGAATGGATTTGTTGTACGCTTTGTCGTATATATTTCAGTGTCAAATTTTGTCACAATGTAGAAAATTGAGCTACCTCAACGTGGACATTTGATTCGTGTAATTGTGAGCTCTAAATCAAAAGTTACCGACGATTTAGTTTGGACATGTCAAGTTGATCGGCCAGTGAAATTGATCATTCTAAACTGATAATTTGTGCTCATTAAGAAATGGTTATAAATGAAGCATAAGGCATGAAATCACGCACTTTGGGATAGATTGGATTACTTGGACGCTTTGTTGTATCTACTTCTGTTTTAAATTTTGTCACACTTTAGAAAGTTGAACTATCTTAATGTAGCAATTGGATTCGTGTCATTATGAGCTATGAATCAAAAGTGATGGATGATTTAGTGCATACATGTCAAGTTGATTGGCTAGTTAAAATGATCATCTTAAAGTGATCATTGGTGCTTATTAATTAAAGGCTTATAAATGAAGCATAAAGCATGGCATCACGCATTTTGGGATATATTGGTTTGCTTGGACGCTTTGTCATCTCAATTTCAATCTCAAGTTTGTTAAAATATAGAAAATTGAGCTAGCATAACGAGGGCATTGGATTCACTTCATTCTGAGCTCTAAATCAAAAGTTATATACGATTTAGTGTGTATATGACAAGTTGATCGGCCAATTAAAGTGATCATTCTGAACTGATCATTGGTGCTCATTGAGTAAAAGCTTATAAATGAATCATAATGCATGGCATCACACAATTTCGGATAGATTGGATTACTTGGACGAATTTTCGTATCTATTTCTGTCCCAAATTTTGTTACCATATAGAAAATTGAGCTAGCTTAACGTGGACATTTGATTCGTATCATTCTGAGCTATAAATTAATTGTTACGGACAATTTAGTGCAGACATGACAAGTTAATCGGCCACTTAAAATGATAATTCTAAACTGATCATTGGTGCTAGTTTATAAAAAGCTTATAAATGAAGCATAATGCATGGCATCACAGTTTTGGATAGATTGATTACTTGGATCTTTTTTGTATTGGTGCTCATTGAGAAAAGTCTTATAAATGAAGCATAATGCATGTCATCACTTGGTTCGGGATAGAATGGATTACTTGGACTCTTTGTCGTATCTATTTCAGTCTCAAATTTTTTCACGATATAGAAAATTGAGCTACCGTAACGTGGGCATTGGACTCGTGTCATTCTGAGCACTAAATCATAAGTTACGGACAATTCAAAGCGGACATGTCAAGTTGATCGGCCAGTTAAAGTGATCATTCTAAACTGATCATTGGTGCTCATTAAGTAAAAGCTTATAAAGGAAGCATAAAGCATGGCTCACGCAGCATGGGATAGATTGGATTACTTGGCCGTTTTGTTGTTCTAGTTCTATCTCAAATTTTGTGACAATACATAAAATTCATCTAGCTTAACGTGGGCATTGGATTTGTGTCATTCTAAGCTCTAAATCAAAAGTTACGAACTATTTAGTAGGGACATTTCAAGTTGATCGGCCAGTTAAAGTGATAATTCTAAACTGATCATTGGTGCTCATTGAGTAAAGGCTAATAAATGAAGCATAATGCATGACATCATGCATTTTTGGCTAGATTGGATTACTTGAACGTTTTTTCGTATCTATTTCTGTCTCAAATTTTGTCACAGCATAGAAAATTGAGCTAACTTAATGTAGGCATTGAATTAAGATCATTATGAACTATAAAACGAAAGTTATGGACGATTTAGTGCATACATGTCAAATTGATCGGCCAATTAAATGATCATTCCTAACTGATCATTGTTGCTCATTAAGTCTTTAGCGTAATTATGACATCACGTAGTTTTGGATAGATTTTATAATTTGGAGGACTTGTCAAAGCAATTTTAGTCTTAAATTTTATCACAGTATAGAAAATTAAGCTAGCTTAACATGGGCATAGGATTCGTATCATTTTGAGCTCTAAATCAAAAGTTATAGACGATTTAGTGCGGATATGTCAAGTTAATCAGCCAGTTAAAGTGATCGTTAGAAACTGATAACTGGTGCACATTGAGTAAAGGCTTATAAATGAAGCATAATGCATGGCATCACGGAGTTTGAATAGTTTGAATTACTTGGACGCTTTGTCATATCTATTCGGTCTCAGATTTTGTCATGATATAGAAAATTGAGCTAGCTTAATGTGGGCATTGAATTCGTGTCATTCTAAGGTCTAACTCAAAAGTTACAGACGATTTACTGTAGACATGTCAAGTTGATCGGCTAGTTAAAATTACCATTCTTCTGATCATTGATGCTCATTGAGTAAATGCATATAAATGAAGCATAAGGTGTGACATCATGCAATTTGGGATAGATTGGATTACTTGGACGCTTTGTCGTATCTATTTTTGTCTCCAATTCTGTCGCGATATAGCCAATTGAGCTAGAGTAACATGGGCATTGGATTCGTGTCATTAAGTTACAAACGATTTAGTACGGACATGTCAAGTTGATTGGCTAGTTAAAGTGATCATTTTGAACTGGTCATTGGTGCTCATTAAGTAAACGCTTATAAAAGAAGAATAAAGGAGTACATCACGCAGTTCGGAATAGATTGGATTACTTGAACACTTTATCGTTTTGTCTCAAATTTTGTCATAATATAAAAACTTGAGTTAGCTAAACGTGGGCATTGGATTCGTGTCATTCTGAGCTCTAAATCAGAAGTTACGTACGATTTCGTGTGGACATGTCAAGTTGATAAGCCAGTTAAAATGATCTTTCTTAACTTATCGTTGGTGCACTTGAGTAAATGCTTTTTAATGAAGTATAATGCATGGCATCACACAAATCGGGATAGATTGGATTACTTGGATGCTTTTTCGTATCTATTTCTGTCTCAAATTTTGTCACAATAGAGAAAATTGAGCTAGCTCATGATCATTGGATTTGTGTCATTCTGAGCTCTAAATCAAAAGTTACAGATGATTCAGAGGGGACATGTCAAGTTATCAGCCAGTTAAAGTGATCATTCTAAACTGATCATTGGTGCTCATTAAGTAAATGCTTATAAATGAAGCATAAAGCATGGCACCACGTATTGTGGGATAGATTGGATTACTGTGATGCTTTGTCGTATCTAGTTCTGTATCAAATTTTGTTACAATATACAAATTTGGTCTAGCTTAACGTGGGCATTGGATTCGTTTCAATCAAAGCTCTAAATCAAACGTTACAGACGATTTTGTACGTACATGTCAAGTTGATCGGCAAATAAAGTGATCATTATAAACTGATCATTGGTCCTCATTGAGTAAAGGTTTATAAATGAAGCATAATGCATGGCATCACGCAGTTTTGGCTTGATTTGATTACTTGGACGCTTTTTCGTATCTGTATCTGTCACAAATTTAGAAACATATAGAAAATTGAGATGTGGGCATTGGATTCGTGTCATTCTGAGGTATAAATCAAAAGTTATGGACGATTTAGTGCAGACATGTCAAGTTCATCGTCCAGTTAAATTGATCATTCCAAACTGATCATTGGCGCTCATTGAGTAAGGGCTTATAAATGAATCATAATGCATGACATCACGTAGTTTTTGAGAGATTGGATTACTTCGAGGATTTGTCAAAGAAATTTTAGTCGTAAATTTTATCACAATATAGAAAATTGAGCTAGGTTAACGTGGGCATTGGATTCATATCATTCTGAGCTCTAAATCAAAAGTTACGGACAATTTAGTGCAAACATGTGAAGTTCATCAGCCAGTTAAGGTGATCATTCTAAATTGATCATTGGTGCTCTAATGTAAACACTTATACTTGAAGCATAATGCATGGTATCACACAGTTTGGGATAGGATGGATTACTTGGACGCTTTGTCGTATTTATTTTTGTCTTAAATTTTGTCACAATATAAAAACTTGATCTAACTTAATGTATGCATTGGATTCGTGTCATTCTAATCTTTAAATCAAAAGATATGGAAGATTTAATGCGGACATATTAAAATGATCAGCCAGTTAAAGTGATCATTTTAAACTGATCATTGGTGCTCATTGAATAAAGGCTTTTAAATGAAGCATAATGCATGTCATCATGTAGTTTTGGCTAGATTACATTACTTGGACGTTTTGTATCTATTTCTATCTCAAATTTTGTAACAAAATAGAAAATTGAGCTAGATTAACATGGTCATTGGATTTGTATCATTTTGAGCTATAAAACAAAAGTTATGGATGATTTAGTGCAGACATGTCAAATTAATCGGCTAGTTAAATTGATCATTCCAAACTGATCATTGGTGCTCATTAAGTAAAAGGCTTAAAAATGAAGTATAACGCATGACGTCATGTAGTTTTGGATAGATTTGAGTACTTGGAGGACTTGTCAAAACAATTTTAGTCTTAAGTTTTATCACAATATAAAAAATTGAGCTAGCTTAATGTGGGCATTGGATTCGTGTCATTCGGAGCTCGTAATCAGAAGTTACACATGATTTAGTGCGGACATGTCAAGTTGATCGGCCGGTTAAAATGACCTTTCTTAACTGATCATTGTTGCTCATTAAGTAAAATCTTATAAATGAAGCATACTTCATGGCATCACGAAAATCGGTATAGATTGGATTACTTGAATGCTTTGTCTTATCTATTTATGTCTCAAATTTTGTCGTAATATAGAAAATTGAGCTAGTTTAACGTAAGCATTGGATTCGTGTCATTCTGAGCTCTAAATAAGAAGTTATAGACAATTTCGTGCGGACATGTAAAGTTGATCGGTTAGTTAAAATGATCTTTGTTAACTGAGCATTGGTGCTCATTGAGTAAATGCTTATAAATGAAGAACAATGCATGGCATCACGCAAATCGGCATTGATCAGAATACTTGAATGCTTTGGCGTATCTATTTCTGTCTCAAATTTTGTCACAATAGAGAAAATTGAGCTAGCTTAACTTGGGCATTGAATTCGTGTTATTCTGAGGTCTAAATCAAAAGTTACAGACAATTTAGTGCATACATGTCAAGTTTATTGGCCAGTTATATTGATCATTCCAAACTGATCATTGCTGCTGATTGAGTAAAAGCTTATAAATGAAACATAATCCATAACATCACGTAATTCGGGATAGATTTGATTACTTGGAGGATATGTCAAAAAAATTTTAATCGTATATTTTATCACAATATAGAAAATTGAGCTCGATTAACGTGAGCATTGGATTCGTGTCATTTTGAGCTCTGAATCAAAAGTGATGGACGATTTAGTGTGGATATGTCAAGTTGATCGGCAACTTGAAATGATCATTCTAAACTGATCATTTGGTGCTAATTGAATAAAGCTTATAAATGAAGAATAATGCATGCCATCACGCAGGTCGGAATAGATTGTATTACTTGGACACTTTGTCGTATCTAATGCAGTCTAAAATTTGTAAAAATATCGAAGATTGTGCTAGCTGTAAGTGAGCATTGGATTCGTGTCATTCTGAGCTCTAAATCATATGTTGCAGACGATTCAAGGCGGACATGTCAAGTTGATCGGCTAGTTAAAGTAATAATTATAAATTGATCATTGGTTCTCATTAAATAAACGCTTATATATGAAGCATAAAACATGACAGCACGCAGTCTGGGATAGTTTAGATTACTTGGATGCTTTGTTGTATCTAGTTCTATCGCAAGTTTTGTCACAATATAAAATATTGATCTAGCTTAACGCGGGCATTCGATTCATGTCATTCTAAGCACTAAATCAAAATTCACGGACGATTTAGTGCGGAAATTTCAAGTTGATCGGCCTGTTAAAGTGATCATTCTAAACTGATCATTGGTGTTCATTGAGTAAAGGCTTATAAATGAAGCATAATGCATGGCATCATGCAGTTTTGGCTAGATTGAATTACTTGGACGCTTTTTCTTATCTATTTTTGTCTCAAATTTTTTCACAATAGAGAACATTGAGCTTGCTTAATGTGAACATTGGGTTCGTGTCATTCTGAGTTCTAAATCATAAGTTACGGATGATTCAGATGGGATATGTCAAGTTGATTGGCCTGTTAAAGTGATCATTCTAAACTGATCATTGGTGATCATTAAGTAAATCCTTATAAATGAAGCATAAATCATGGCATCACGAAGTGTGGGATAGATTTGATTACTTGGACGCTTTGTCGTATCTAGTTATGTCTCAAATTTTGTCACAATATAAAAGATTGATCTAGCTTAATGTGGGCATTGGATTTTTGTCCTTCTAAGCTCTAAATCAAAAGTTACGAACAATTTAGTGAGGAAATTTGCAGTTAATCGGCCAAATTAAGTGATCATTATAAACTGATCATTGGTGCTAATTGAGTAAAGGTTTATAAATGAAGAATAATGCATGCCATCATGCAGTTTTAGGTAGAATTGATTACTTTGACGCTTTTTCGTATCTATCTATGTCTCAAATTTTGTAACAATATAGAAAATTGAGCTAGATTAACATGCACACTGGATTAATGTCATTTTGAGGTCTCAATCAAAAGTTATAGACAATTTAGTGCAGACATGTCAAGTTCATCGGCCAGCTAAATTGATCATTAAAAACTGATCATTGGTACTCATTGAGTAAAGGCTTATTAATGAAGCATAATGCATAACATCACTTAGTTTTGGATAGATTTGATTATTTGGAGGACTTGTCAAATCAATTTTAGTCTTAAAGTTTATCACAATATAGAAAATTGAGGTAGATTAACGCGGGCATTGGATTCGTTTCATTCTCAGCTCTAAATCAAAAGTTACAGACGATTTAGTGTGGATATGTCAAGTTGATCGGCAACTTGAAATGATTATTTTAAACTGATCATTCGTGCTCATTGAGAAAAATTTATAAATGTAGAAAAATGCATGGCATCAGGCAGTTCGGGATATATTGCATTACTTGGATGCTTTGTCGTATCTATTTCCGTCTCAAATTTCTTCACAATATAGAAAATTGAGCTACTTTAACGTGAGAATTGGATTCGTGTTATTCTGATATCTAAATCACAAGTTAGGGATGATTCAGAGCGGACATGTCAAGTTGATCGGCCTGTTAAAGTGATCATTCTAAATTGACCATTGGTGCTCGCTAAGTAAACGCTTATAAATGAAGCATAAAGCATGACATCAGGTAGTGTGGGATAGTTTAGATTACTTGGATGCTTTGTCGTATCAAGTTTTCTTGCAAGTTTTGTCATAATATAAAATATTGATCTAGCTTAACGTGGGCATTGGATTCGTGTCATTCTAAGCTCTAAATCAAAAAGTTACGGACGATTTAGTGCGGAAATTTCAAGTTGATTGGCCAATTAAAGTGATCATTCTAAACTGTTCGTTGGTGCTCATAAAGTAAATGCTTATAATTGAAACATAAGGCATGGCATCACACAGTTTGGGATCGATTGGATTACTTTGACGCTTTGTCGTATCTAGTTATGTCTCAAAATTTTTCACAATATAAAAAATTGATTTAGCTTAATGTGGGCATTGGATTCATGTCATTCTTAAGCTCTAAATCAAAAGTTATGGACGATTTAGTGCGGATATGTTAAATTGATCAGCCGGTTAAAATGATCATTATAAAATGATCATTGGTGCTCATTGAGTAAAGGCTTTTAAATGAAACATAATGCATTGCATCACACAGTTTTGGCTAGATTGGATGTTTTTCGTATCTATTTGTATCTCAAATTTTGTCACAATATAAAAAAATTGAGCTAGCTTAACCTGGGCATTGGATTCGTGTCATTATGAACTAGAAAACGAAAGTTATGGACAATTTAGTGTAGACATGTCAAATTGATCGGCCTGCTAAATTGATCATTCCAAACTGATCATTGGTGCTTATTGAGTAAAGGCTTATAAATTAAGCTAATGCATGACAACACGTAGTTTTAGATAGATTTGATTACTTGGAGGACTTGTCAAAGCAATTTTAGTCTAAAATTTTATCAAAATATAGAAAATTGAGCTAGCTTAACGTGGGCATTGGATTCGTGTCTCTGAGCTCTAAATCAAAAGTTAACAATTTTGTGCGAACATGTCAAGTTGATCGGCCATTTAAATGATATTTCTTAACTGATCATTGGTGCTCATTAAGTTAAGGCTTATAATTGAATCATATTGCATGGTATCACGCAAATCGAGATATATTGGATAATTTGGACCCTTTCTCTTATCTATTTCTGTATAAAATTTTGTCACAGTATATAAAATTGAGCTAGCTTAATGTGAGCATTGGATTCGTGTTATTTTGAGCTCTAAATCATGAGTTACGTACGATTGAGACGGGACATGTCAACTTGATCGGCCAGTTAAAGTGACCATTCTAAACTGATCATTGGTGCTCATTAAGTAAACGCTTATAAAGGAAGCATAAAGCATGACATCACACAGTTTGGGATAGATTGGATTACTTGCTCACTTTATCCTTTCTAGTTCTGTCCCAAATTTTATCATAATATAAAAAATTGAGCTAGGTTAATGTGGGTGTTGGATTCGTGTCATTCTGATCTCTAAATCAAAAGTTACGGACGATTTAGTGCGGACATGTCAAGTAGAGAACGGCATCGTACCACCCCATAAGTGGGAAGCCCGTAAAACAGTACATAGAGAACGACATTATTATTATTATTATTTTTGGACAAATATCTAAAATAACACAAATTTAAAATTAAAATATATTAAAACTATATGGGGGGTGTGGGGAAGGCCATTAGCCATCTGAATTAAAGGACAAGGGTACTTTTGGCCAACAATCGTTACCGATTGCATGACTTATTCAAGCAAATGTGACAAATGCCAAAGGCATGCCCCAATAATCCACCAACCGGCAGAAGAGTTGTCATATATCTCAGCTCCATACCAATTAATGAGGTGGTCAATGGACATAGTCGGTCCACTCCATGAATCAGGAGGACCAAAAAGGATAAAATTCCTGTTAGACCTAACCGACTATTTCACCAAATGGATTGAAGCAGAAGGATATCAACAGATAACCCAAATCGAAGTCAAAAACCTCGTATGGAAACATATAATATGTCGCCATGGGTTGCCGTACGAAATCGTCACAGATAACGGATCACAATTTATTTCAAAGGGTTTTGAAAAGTTCTGCGAAACATGGAAAATCCGATTGACAAAATCGACCCCTCGTTACCCCCAGGGGAATGGACAAGCCGAAGTGGCAAACAAATCCATCCTGTCTAACCTGAAAAAGCGCTTAGACTCCAAAAAGGGGAAATGGTACGACGAGCTTCCAGGAGTACTTTGGGCTTGTCGAACCACTCCCCGGAAAGCTACAGGAGAAACTCCCTTCTCACTAGCTTATGGAATAGAAGCAATGGTACCCGCAGAAGTATCGATTCCAAGCCTTCGAAGGACCATATGTCCAACAAACGAAGAGCTAAGTAATGAAATGCTTGTAGATCATCACGATACAATCGATGAATGCGGAGACCAAGCATTCGTTAGAGTCCAGAATTATCAACAGGCCACTGCACGCTTCTATAATTCTAAAGTAAAACAGCGCAGATTCAACGAGGGTGATCTTGTACTTAGAAAAGTTCAAAAAAACACGAAAGAGCTCAACGCCGGTAAACTGGGAACCAATTGGGAAGATCCCTATCGGGTGACCCAAATCATCCGAAACGGCGTATACAAGCTCGAAAAACTCAACAGAGTGCCAGAACTTTGATCATGGAATGCCATGAATTTGAAAAAGTATTATCACTGAGCACTTTAAATAATTGAACTACGTAAAGGATTGATCCCTTGATAGGGTACGTAGGCAGCTCTACCCACGAGTGCAGCCACCAACTTTTTATCCTATTAACCATACAGTCATCAAGAACCCTCTTATATTACAAACCCATTGAAAATTTATTTATGTCCAAAGCCGAGTTCATCTTGCACCATTTCGATTCCAAAATAAAATCTCAAAGCCGAGTCCTCCTTGCACCATCTCGATTCTGAGTAGAATCTCAAAGCCGAGTCCATCTCGCATTACCTCGATTCTGAGTAGAATCTTAAAGCCGAGTTCACCTCGCATCACCTCGATTCTGAGTAGAATCTCAATGCCGAGTTTACCTCGCATCACTTTGATTCTGAGTAGAATCTCAAAGCCGAGTCCATCTCGCACTGTCTTGACTCTGAGTAGAATCTCAAAGCCGAGTCCCTTAACGATCATTCAACAGTTTTTTCTAAGTTTTTCAGTTCGACTGAGAATTTTCAGCTCTCATTTCGGTTTGTAACGCAAATCGTAAGAAACCAACTGATTAAATTTAGATTCTTTCAGTTCAAACAAAAGGAGTACTTATTCGGATAAAGCCCTCTCTGACACCAAAGTCAACAAAGTTTAAAAGCAACAACTAGCAAACAAAAAAAAGGGGGGAGCAAGAAGGAAAATCATCCGATAAACTAATCTGCTATCTCAGCCTCAGAGCATCAACACGAAGAGCATCACCAATCACCCCAATGTTGGAACCAAACTAAGCGCCACCGAGTCTTCCGAGACTTCAGGGAGTGCGAGCTTCCCTACGGAGAAATCCGAGACCTGAACAGCAGAAAGTTTGGCTTCAAATTGAACCTCCTGCTCCTTTAAGCTCGCCACCTCGGCATCAAAATCAACAATCTCCTTTTTTATTATCAAATCAAGAAGCTCCAAATTGGCTCCAACTTCTTGAACCTTCACGAGGGCATCGACCTCAGCTCCCTTCTTCACAAATTTGTCCTTCGTCGCATTGAGAGCCGCCTGGTATTTGCTCGCGAGCTCCCTTTTCGCAGCTCTCACAGCCCTCCTAATATTAGTAGACCGATCGGCAGTCATCCTGGCTAAGAGGCCCTTCAGCTCCAAAATCTCAGCTCGATCCGTCTTTCGACTCGCCTTATAACTTTCGAGCTCATCCTTCGAGATACGAAGCTCTTCCTTCAACGACCTCTCCGAGTCATCGAGGTCACGAATATACGACCCCTGCTTACCAATCATCTCTGCATGTTCAGCAGTCTTCTTCTGAAGACTCTGAACCTCATATGTCAGGTCCTGAACAACCTTCTGCACTCGCTCGAGCTCGTCAGCTCGCGGTGCATCCTTCAATCGCAGCTCATACAAAGCCACCATTTTATTCATCGCGGCAACCATCTGCGAACTCAAAAAGTTAAAAAGAAAATTTTTGATCAAAAATATTTTTCTGAAAATACGAGTTCAAAGACAGACAAACCAGCACGATCGATGCTGAGGTGTCAATGTATAGGTCTTTCTCGACCATATTCCTCAGAGCCGGAACTGAACAGCCCGGACTCTTCATATGCCTGAGTAGGGTCGAGACACCCCGAGCATCATTGATGATAGATTCATCACGATTGTGCTCAAAGCGCAAATGATGCCGACCTGCCACACCAGACCCTGAGCTCGACGGTGGAGTTCTGCGAGGAACTACCATCCCAACCTCGCCCTCCGATGTGCCTTCATTCTCAATGCGCGTCCTTTTCAGAACAGGGGCCCGTTCGAGCTCCCGGATGCGTTATCATGCGAGCTCACGTCGACTACCAGAGGGGAAGCGGCCCTTGGGGTAGCAGTCATCGCAGTGTCGATCACTGCAGCGGGTATATCCGGTTCAGTACCAACGGATGCACCCTTCAGTATGTTGGTAAGAGCTGCTGTCATGTCACCAGCACGCACCATGCTCGAGCTCCCAGCCGAGGTCCGAGTTACACTCCTGAAACTTGGTCTCTTGGAGAATGAGTCGCCGAGCTAGTATCTGGAACAAAAAGAGCTGAAACTTCCTATTTCAGAAAACGATTACCCAAAATAATACCAAGGAAAAAGTATGCGTTCAACTTCCTTACTAGTTCGAGTCTGCGGATACGTGAATCGAGCTGAGCTAAATGCACACTCTGGTCGCAAGCTCGCCTGATTCTCTCGGGAGTAAAACTGGCCCAGTTAGTAGGACCACTCTGCAATCTGCGAATGAGTTCGCGAAATTCTGGACTCGCTTTCTGTCGCCTGGGAATATCTGCGAAGTCAAAAGAACCCATCAAAAGTTCAATCGAGGACAAGAAATGGTTGTCAGCTGATCATAAAAGCTTCTGGTTTTAAATAAAAAACATATACTAAAACTTCGATCTACCAGCTTCAGCAGCCCAGTTTGTTGGAAGTCTATCGAAGTCCCCCAATGAAGCTGAGTTCGCTTTGAAAAAGAAAAACTTTTCCCTCCATCTGTCATCTCGATTAGGCAGATCGGCAATAATCTTGCATCGAGGTCAAGGTGACAGATAGAAGGATCCTGTGAACTTAACATTCTTTTTGAGATCACATAGTCTGAAAAACTCCCGAACTGTGAGGCTCAGCCCCTCCTCATGAACTCGTACCAAGATTCCAATCACTTGACGTACGAAATTCGGAGTCATTTGGGGAAAAGCCAGTCCGATACAATAAAGAACATCGAGCAGGAATCGTGGGATTGGAAAAAATAATCCACACCGAGTGAAGTAAGTCACTGAGGCACAGTGATAGCTTGACTTTACTATCTCGGGAGATCTTTGAGAGTGCCCTAGCTCGACAATATCTTCGGGCACAAGAGCAGTCGGCTGGTGAGACCCGAAAGCTTCTCGACCCGGAACAACCAGCGATTTGGAAACTAGGGATATCTCCGGCCATTTTTGCGGAAAATCAGAAGTGCAAAAGCAAAAAAAAATGACAAAGTTCAGAGTCGATATTCGAAAACCACAAAACCTGAGAAATCTTATTAAAGGATGGCCAGAAACTCGAGAACAGATGTGGAAATCACAAAAAAAAATAGGGATGAAAGGAAGTTTGGGGAAAATAGAAGAGAAGGCGATTAAAAATTCGAAAAGGTGAGAGAGAATGCCGAGAGGTTACCTGAAAGGAGAAGAAGACATGTGTGGGAGGGAGAAGGTCATTTCAAATGCTTTATTTAAAGCGCCTCGGTAAAAGTGAGGGCCCTTCGATCTTCCATTAATCTCAGCTGTTGATCCAGATTCGGTTCTCTGCATATCTCAATGAAAGAGATTTAAAATTCAGAAAATCTCGGCCGCTCAGATAATCGCCCGGTCAGTTCGACAATTTTTGAACTAAATGGGCTGGAGGGCAATTTTTTGAGTTGAGTTCGACCCCTCGAACTTGATCCGAAGTACTCACCAGTTGGACATGGGCCTTCGGCCCATTTGGACGAGATAACCAACTCAGCGGATAAGATGAGAAAGTCTGGTGTGAGATCGATGGAGAACGTGAGAAGCATCGTTGCCAGAATAATCAGGAACTTTGTTTAGGTTGTTATAAAAGTGAACTGATTGTAGCCAAAAAGGGCAGAAAATACAGTGTACCGATATCATAAGAACAATTCCATTTATCAAAGAGAAAAACCATTTTTTTCCTATCTGCAAACTTCGAGTCTTTTTCCACTCAGAAACTCAACTCAAATATATAAATCGAGTGTGAATTTCATCATCCACAGAAATGTCAAGTTGATCAGCCAGTTAAAATGATCATTGTAAACTGATCATTGGTGCTCATTAAGAAAAGTCTAATAAATGAAGCATAAAGCATGACATCACGCATTCCGGGATAGATTGGATTACTTGGACGCTTTTTCATCTCTATTTCTATCTCAAATTTTGTAAAAATATAGAAATTTAGATAGCTTAACAAGGGCATTGGATTCATGTCATTCCGAGCTCTAAATCAAAAGTTACAGACATTTTAGATTGGATAAGTCATTTTGATCGGCTAGTTAAAGTGATCATTCTAAACTGATTATTGGGGCTCATTGAGTAAAAGGTTATAAATGAATCATAATACGTTGCATCACACAGTTTTGGATAGATTGGATTACTTGCACTCATTTTCGTATCAATTTCTATCTCAAATTTTGTAACCATATAGAAAATTGAGATAGCTTAACGTAGGCGTTGGATTCGTGTCATTCTGAGATATAAATCAAAAGTTATGGATGTTTTAGTGCAGACATGAAAAGTTGATCGGCCAGTTAAAATGATCATTCTAAACTGATAATAGGTGCTAATTGAGTAAAACCTTATAAATGAAGAATAATGCATGGCATCACGCAGTTTGGATAGATTGGATTACTCGGAGGCTTTGTCGTTTCAATTTCTGTCTCATATTTTATCAAAAATATAGAAAATTGAGCTACCTTAACGTGGGCATTGGATACGTATCATTCTGAGCTCTAAAACAAAAGTTACGCACGATTTAGTGCGGACATGTCAAGTTGATCGGCTAGTTAAAGTGAACATTCTAAACTGATCATTAGTGCTCAATGAGTAAAGGCTTATAAATGAAACATAATGCATGGCATCACATAGTTTTGGATATATTGGATTACTTGAACGCTTTGTTGTATCTATTTTTGTCTCAAATTTTCTTACAATATAGAAAATTGAGCTAGCTTAACGTGGGCGTTGGATTCGTGTCATTCTGAGCTCTAAATCAAATGTTACGGACGATTTAGTGCGGACATGTCAAGTTGATTGGCCAGTTTATGTGATCATTCTAAACTGTTCATTGGTGCACATTAAGTAAAGCCTAATAAATGAGGCATAATGCATGGCATCAAGGAGTTTTGATATATTGGATTACTTGGACGCTTTGTTGTCTCTATATTTGTCTTAAATTTTGTCAAGAAATAGAAAATTGAGCTAGCTTAACGTGGGCATTGGATTCGTGTCATTCAGATCTCTAAATTAAAAGTTACAGATGATTTAGTGCGGACATGTTAAGTTGATCGACCAGTTAAAGTGATCATTCTAAGTTGATCATTGGTGCTCATTGAGTAAAGGCTTATAAATGAAGCATAAGGCATGGCATCACGCAGATTGGAATATATTGGATTACTTGGATGCTTTGTCGTATCTAGTTATGTCTCAAATTTGTCACAATATAGAAAATTGATCTAGTTTAATGTGGGCATTGAATTCTTTTCATTCTAAGGTATAAATCAAAAGTTATAGACGATTTAGTACAGAAATGACAAGTTGATCGGCCATTTAAAATGATCATTCTAAACTTATCACGGGTGCGCATTGAGCAAAAGTTTATAAATGAAAAATAATACATGACATCATGAAGTTTGGGATGGACTGGATGACTTGGATGCTTTGTCATATCTATTTCTGTCTCAAATTTTGTCACAATATAGAAATTGAGCTTGCTTAACGTGAGCATTGGATTCGTGTCATTCGGAGCTCTAAATCAAAAGTTAAAGACGATTTAGTGTGGACATGTCAAGTTGATCCGACAGTTAAAGTGATCATTCTAAACTGATCATTAGTGCTCAATGAGTATAGACTTATAAATTAAGTAGATTGCATGGCATCACAGAGTTATGGATTGATTGGATTACTTAGATGCTTTGTTGTATCTAGTTTTGTCTCAAATTTTGTCACAATATAGAAAATATAGCTAGTTTAACGTGGGCATTGGATTCGTGTAATTCTGGGCTCTAAATCAAAAGATACGAATGATTTAGTACGGACATGCAAAATTGATTGGCCAGTTAAAGTGATCATTCTAAACTGATAATTGGTGCTCATTAAGTAAAGCCTTATAAATGAAGCATATGCATGGCATCAAGGAGCTTGGATAGATTAGATTACTTGGACGCTTTGTCATCTGTATTTCTGACTCAAATTTTGTTAAAATATAGAAAATTGAGCGAGATTAACGTAGGCGTTGAATTCCTGTCATTATGATCTCTAAATCAAAAGTTACAGACGATTTAGAGCGGACATGTGTCAAGTTGATCGGCAAATTATAAATGAAGCATAATGCATGGCATCACACCGTTTTGGATAAATTGGATTACTCTGACGTTTTGTCGTGTTTATTTCTATCCCAAATTTTGTTACAATATAGAAAATTGAGCTATTTTAACGTGGGCATTAGATTCGTGTCATTATGAGCTCTAAAATGAAAGTTACAGACGATTTAGTGCGGACATATAATGTTGAGTGGCCAGTTAAAGTGATCATTCTAAACTGATCATTGGTGCTGATTAACCTAAGGCTTATAAATGAATCATATTGCATGGCATCAAGCAGTTGGGATAGATTGGATTACATGGACGCTTTGTCATCTCTATTTCTCTCTTAAATTTGTCAAAATATAGAAAATTGAGCTACCTTAACGTGGGCATTGGACTCATGTCATTTTAAGCTTCAAATCAAAAATTACAGACGATATTGTGCGGACATGTGAAGTTGATCGGCCATTTAAAGTGATCATTCTAAATTGATCATTGGTGCTCATTGAGTAAAAGCTTATAAATGAAAAATAATATATGGCATCACACAGTTTGGGATTAATTGGATGCTTTGTCATACCTATTTTTGTCTCAAACTTTGTCAAAAAAATAGAAAATTGAGTAAGCGTAACATGGGCATTGGATTCGTGTCATTCGGAGCTCTAAATTGAAAGTTACGGACGATTTAATGCGGACATGTCAAGTTGATCGGGCAGTTAAAGTGATTATTCTAAACTGATCATTGGTGCTCATTGAGTAAAGGCTTATAAATGAAGCATAACGCATGGCATCACACAGCTTTTGGATAAATTCGATTACTTGGACGCTTTGTCATATATATATTTCCATTTCAAATTTTGTTGCAATATAAAAAATTGAGCTAGCTTAACGTGGGCATTGGATTTGTGTCATTCTGAGCAGTAAATCAAAAGTTACGGACGATTTTGTACGGACATGTAGAGTTGATCGGCCAATTGATGTGATCATTATAAACTGATCATTGGTGCTCATTGAGTAAAGGCTTATAAATGAAGCATAAGGCATGACATCATGCAGTTTGGGATAGATTGCATTACTTGGACGCTTTGTCGTATCTAGTTTTCTCTCAAATTTTGTCACGATATAGAAAATTGACTAGCTTAATGTGGGCATTGGTTTCGAGTCATTCTAAGCTATAAATCAAAAGTTATGGACGATTTAGTGCAGATATGACAAGTTGATCGGCCAGTTAAAATGATCATTCTAGACTGATCATTTGTGCTCATTTAGTAAAAGCTTATAAATGCAAAATAATGCATGGCATCACGCGGTTTGGGATGGATTGGATTACTTGGATGTTTTGTCGTATCTATTTCGGTCTCAAATTTTGTCACAATATAGAATTTGAGCTTGCTTAACGTGGGCATTGGATTCGTGTCATTCTAAGTTCTAAATCAATAGTTACGGACGATTTATTGCATACATGTCAAGTTGGTCGGCCAGTTAAAGTGATCATTCTAAACTGATCATTGGTGCTCATTAAATAAAGGCTTATAAATGACGCATAATACATGACATCAAGCAGTTTAGATTGATTGGATTACTTGTACGCCTGTTCGTCACTATTTTAGTCTCAAATTAAGTCAAAATATAGAAAATTGAGATAGCTTAACGTGGGCATTGGATTCGTGTCATTTTGACCTCTAAATGAAAACTTACAGACGATTTAGTGCGGACATGTCAAGTTGAGTGGCTAGTTAAAGTGATCATTCTAAACTGATCACTGGTGGTGATTAAGTTAAGGCTTATAAATGAAGCATAATGCATGGCATCAAGTTGTATGGATATATTGGATTACTTGGAGGCTTTATCGTCTCTATTTCGGTCTCAAATTTTGTCAAAAATATTGAAAATTGATCTAGCTTAACGTGGGCATTGGATTCGTGTCATTTTGAACTCTAAATCAAAAGTTATGGACGATTTAGTGCAGACATGTCAAGTTGAAGGGTCAATTTAAACTGATCACTGGAGCTCATTAAGTAAAAGCTTTTAACCGAAAAATAATGCTTGGTATCACGCAGTTTGGGATGGATTAGATTACTTGGACGCTTTGTCCTATCTATTTCTGTCTCAGATTTTGTTACCATATAGAAAATTTAGCTAGTTTAACGTGGGCAGTGGATTCGTATCATTTTGAGCTATAAATCAAAAGTTATGGATGATTGAGTGCGGACATGTCAAGTTGAGTGGCAAGTTAAAGTGATCATTCTAAACAGATCATTGGTGCTCAATAAGTAAAGGCTTATAAATGAAGCATAAAGCATGGCATCAAGTAGTTTGGATAGATTGGATTACTTGGATGCTTTGTCGTCTCTATTTCTATCTCAAACTTTGTCAAAATATAGAAAATTGAGCCTGCTTAACGTGGGCATTGGATTCGTGTCATTCTCAGCTATAAATGAAAAGTTATGGACGATTTAGTGCGGACATGTCAAGTTGATCGGCCAATTAATATGATTATTCTAAACTGATCATTGGTGTTCATTGAATAAAAGCTTATAAATGAAAAATAATGCATGGCATCACGCAGTTTGGGATGAATTGGACTACTTCCACGCTTTGTCGTATCTATATCTGTCTTAGTTTTTTTCACAATATAGAAAATTGAACTAGCTTAACGTGGGCATTGGATTCGTGTCATTCTAAGCTACAAATCAAAAATTATGGACGATGTAGTGCTGATACATCAAGTTAATCGTCTAGATAAAATGATCATTCTAAATAGATCATTGGTGCTCATTGAAGAATAAGGAATGACATCACGCAGTTTGGGATGGACTGGATTACTTGGACGCTTTCTTGTATCTATTTATTTCTCAAATTTTATCACAATATAGAAAATTGAGCTAGCATATCGTGGGCATTAGATTCGTGTCATTCTAAGGTTTAAATCAAAAGTCACGGATGATTTAGTGCGGACATGTCAAGTTGATCGGGTAGATAAAGTGATCATTCTAAACTGATCATTGGTGCTCACTGAGTAAAGGCTTATAAATGAAGCATAATGCATGACATCATGCAGTTTGGGATACATTGGATTACTTGGACGCTTTGTCGTATCTAGTTATGACTCAAATTTTGTTACAATATAGAAAATTGAACAAACTTAATGTGGGCATTGGATTTTTGTCATTCTGAGCTCTAAATCAAAAGTTACGGACGATTCAGTGCGGACATGTCAAGTTGAGTGGACAGTTAAAGTGATCATTCTAAACAGATCATTGGTGCTCATTAAGTAAAGGCTTATAAATCAAGCATAAATCATTGTATCACACAGTTTGGGATAGATTGGATTACTTGGACGCTTTGTCGTATCTAATTCTGTTTCAATTTTTGTCACAATATAGCAAATTGATGTAGCTTAATGTGGGCATTGGATTCGTGTCATTATAAGCTATAAATCAAAAGTTAAGGACGATTTAGTGCATACCTGACAAGTTGATCGGTGAGTTATAATGATCATTCTAAACTGATCATTAGTGCTCATTCAGTAAAAGCTTATAAATGAATAATAATGTATGGCATCACCCAGTTTGAAATAGACTGGATTACTTAGACGCTTTGTCGTTTCTATTTCTGTCTAAAATTTTGTCACAATAAAGAAAATTGAGCTAGCTTAAAGTGGGCATTGGATTCGTGTAATTCTGAGCTCTAAATCAAAAGTTACTGACGATTTAGTGCGGACATGTCAAGTTGATCCGGTAGTTAAATTGATCATTCTAAACGGATCGTTAGTGCTCATGGAGTAAATGCTTCTAAATGTAGCATAATGCATGGCATCACACAGTTTTGGATAGATTGGATTACTTGGACGCTTTGTCGTTTCTATTTCTTTCTCAAATTTTGTTACACTATAGAAAATTGAGCAATCTTAACGTGGGCTATAGTGTCGTGTGTTTTTGAGGTCTAAATCAAAAGTTATGGACGATTTAGTGACGACATGTCAAGTTGATCAGCGAGTTAATATGATCATTCTAAACTGATCATTGGTGCACATTAAGTAAAGGCTTATAAATGAGGCACAAAGCATAGCATCACACAGTTTGGGATATATTGGATTACGTGTGTAGTTTGGGATGGATTGGATTACTTGGACGATTTGTCGTATATATTTCTTTCTCAAATTGACACAATATAGAAAATTGAGCTAGCTTAACGTGGGCATTGGATTCGTCTCATTCTGAACTCTAAATCACAAGTTACAGACGTTTTAGTGCGGACATGTCAAGTTGATCGATCAGTCAATATGATTATTCTAAATTGATCATTGGTGCTCATTGACTAAAAGCTTATAAATGAAAAATAATGCATGGCATCATGTAGTTTGAGATGGATTGGATTACTTGGACGCTTTGTCCTACCTATTTTTGTCTCAAATTTCATCATAGTATAAAAAATTGAACTAGCTTAATGTTGGCATTGGATTTGTATCATTCTGAGTTACAAATCAAAAGTGATGGACGATTTAGTGCAGACATGTCATGTTGATCGGACAGTTAAAATGATCATTCCAAACTGATCAATTGTGTTCATTGAGTAAACACTTAAAAATGAAGAATAATGCATAGCATCACGCAGTTTGGGATGGACTGGATTACTTGGACGCTTTTTCGTATCTATTTATTTATCAAATTTTGTCACAATATAGAAAATTGAGGTACCTTAACGTGGGCATTGTATTCATGTGTTTATGAGCTCTAAATCAAAAGTACGGACGATTTAGTGCGGACATATCAAGTTGATCGGCGAGTTAAAAGGATCATTCTAAACTGATCTTCAGTGCATATTAAGTAAAGGCTTATAAATGAGGAATAAAACATAGCATCACGAAATTTGGGATATATTGGATTACTTGGACGCTTTTTTTGTATCTTGTTATGTTTCAAATTTATTCACAATATAGAAAATTGAACACTAGCTTAATGTGGGAATTGGATTCTTGTAATTCGGAGCTATAAATAAAAAGTTATGGAAGATATAGAGTAGACATGGCAAGTTGAACGGCCAGTTAAAATGATCATTCTAAACAGATTATTAGTGCTCATTGAAGAATAATGCATGGCATCACGCAGTTTGGGATGGACTGGATTACTTGGAAGCTTTCTCGTATCTATTTATTTCTCAAGTTTATCACAATACAGAAAATTGAGCTAGCATATCGTGGGCATTAGATTCGTGTCATTCTAAGGTTTAAATCAAAAGTCACGGACGATTTAGTGCGGACATGTCAAGTTGATCGGCTAGATAAAGTGATCATTCTAAACTGATCATTGGTGCTCACTGAGTAAAGGCTTATAAATGAAGCATAATGCATGGCATCATGCAGTTTGGGATACATTGGATTCCTTGGACGCTTTGTTGTATCTAGTTATGACTCAAATTTTGTTACAATATAGAAAATTGAACAAACTTAATGTGGGCATTGGATTTTTGTCATTCTGAGCTCTAAATCAAAAGTTACGGACGATTCAGTGCGGACATGTCAAGTTGAGTGGACAGTTAAAGTGATCATTCTAAACAGATCATTGGTGCTCATTAAGTAAAGGCTTATAAATCAAGCATAAATCATTGTATCACACAGTTTGGGATAGATTGGATTACTTGGACGCTTTGTCGTATCTAATTATGTTTCAATTTTTGTCACAATATAGCAAATTGATGTAGCTTAATGTGGGCATTGGATTCGTGTCATTATAAGCTATAAATCAAAAGTTAAGGACGATTTAGTGCATACCTGACAAGTTGATCGGTGAGTTATAATGATCATTCTAAACTGATCATTAGTGCTCATTCAGTAAAAGCTTATAAATGAATAATAATGTATGGCATCACCCAGTTTGAAATAGACTGGATTACTTAGACGCTTTGTCGTTTCTATTTCTGTCTAAAATTTTGTCACAATAAAGAAAATTGAGCTAGCTTAAAGTGGGCATTGGATTCGTGTTATTCTGAGCTCTAAATCAAAAGTTACGGACGATTTAGTGCGGACATGTCAAGTTGATCCGGTAGTTAAATTGATCATTCTAAACGGATCGTTAGTGCTCATCGAGTAAATGCTTCTAAATATAGCATAATGCATGGCATCACACAGTTTTGGATAGATTGGATTACTTGGACGCTTTGTCGTTTCTATTTCTTTCTCAAATTTTGTTACACTATAGAAAATTGAGCAATCTTAACGTGGGCTATAGTGTCGTGTGTTTTTGAGGTCTAAATCAAAAGTTATGGACGATTTAGTGACGACATGTCAAGTTGATCAGCGAGTTAATATGATCATTCTAAACTGATCATTGGTGCACATTAAGTAAAGGCTTATAAATGAGGCACAAAGCATAGCATCACACAGTTTGGGATATATTGGATTACGTGTGTAGTTTGGGATGGATTGGATTACTTGGACGATTTGTCGTATATATTTCTTTCTCAAATTGACACAATATAGAAAATTGAGCTAGCTTAACGTGGGCATTGGATTCGTCTCATTCTGAACTCTAAATCACAAGTTACAGACGTTTTAGTGCGGACATGTCAAGTTGATCGATCAGTCAATATGATTATTCTAAATTGATCATTGGTGCTCATTGACTAAAAGCTTATAAATGAAAAATAATGCATGGCATCATGTAGTTTGAGATGGATTGGATTACTTGGACGCTTTGTCCTACCTATTTTTGTCTCAAATTTCATCATAGTATAAAAAATTGAACTAGCTTAATGTTGGCATTGGATTTGTATCATTCTGAGTTACAAATCAAAAGTGATGGACGATTTAGTGCAGACATGTCATGTTGATCGGACAGTTAAAATGATCATTCCAAACTGATCAATTGTGTTCATTGAGTAAACACTTAAAAATGAAGAATAATGCATAGCATCACGCAGTTTGGGATGGACTGGATTACTTGGACGCTTTTTCGTATCTATTTATTTATCAAATTTTGTCACAATATAGAAAATTGAGGTACCTTAACGTGGGCATTGTATTCATGTGTTTATGAGCTCTAAATCAAAAGTACGGACGATTTAGTGCGGACATATCAAGTTGATCGGCGAGTTAAAAGGATCTTTCTAAACTGATCTTCAGTGCATATTAAGTAAAGGCTTATAAATGAGGAATAAAACATAGCATCACGAAATTTGGGATATATTGGATTACTTGGACGCTTTTTTTGTATCTTGTTATGTTTCAAATTTATTCACAATATAGAAAATTGAACACTAGCTTAATGTGGGAATTGGATTCTTGTAATTCGGAGCTATAAATAAAAAGTTATGGAAGATATAGAGTAGACATGGCAAGTTGAACGGCCAGTTAAAATAATCATTCTAAACTGATAATTGGTGCTCATTGAGTTAAAGCTTATAAATAAAAAAATAATGCATGGCATCCCGCAGTTTGGGATGGATTTGATTACTTATTTATTTCTCAAATTTTTTCACAACATAGAGAATTGAGCTAACTTAACGTGGGCATTGGATTCGTGTCATTCGGAGCTTTAAATCAAAAGTTAATTACTATTTAGTGCGGACATTTCCAGTTTATTGGGCAGTTAAAGTGATCATTCTAAACTGCTCATTGGTGCTCACTGAGTAAAGGCTTATAAATGAAGCATAATGCATGAGATCACACATTTTCGGATAGATTAAATTACTTGGACTCTTAATCTTATCTAGTTCAGTCTCAAATTTTGTCACACTATAGAAAATTATACTAGCTTAATGTGGGCAATTAATTCGTGTCATTATGACCTATCAATCAAATGTTATGGACGATATAGTGCGGACATGTGAAGTTGATCAGCCAGTTAAAATGATCATTCTAAACTGATCGTTGGTGCTCATTGAGTAAAAGCTTATAAATGAAGAATAATGCATGGTATCACGTAATTTGGGATGGACTAGATTACTTGGACGCTTTGTCATATCCATTTCTGTCTCAATTTTTGTTACTTTATAGAAAATTGAGCAAGCTAAACCTGGGCATTGGATTTGTTTGTTTTGGACCTCTAAAGCAAAGTTACGGATGATTTTTTGTGGACATGCCAAGTTGATCGGCGAGTAAAAATGATCATTCTAAACTGATCATTGGTGCTCATGAAGTAAAAGCTTATAAATGAAAAATAATGCTTGGCATCACACAGTTCGAGATGGATTGGATTACTTGGACGATTTGTCATATCTATTTCTATGTCAAATTTTGTCACAATATAGAAAATTTAGCTAGCTTAACGTGGGCATTGGATTAATGTCATTCTGAGCTATAAATCAAAATTATGGATAATTTAGTGCAGACATGTAAAGTTGATCGGGCAGTTAAAGTAATCATTCTAAACTTATCATTGGTGCTCATGGAGTAAAGGATTATAAATGAAGCATAATGCATGGCATCACACAGTTTTGAATATATTGGATTACTTGGACACTTTTTCGTATCTATTTATTTCTCAAATTTTGTCACAATAAAGAAAATTGAGCTTGCTTAACGTGGGCATTGGATTCGTGTCCTTCTAAGCTCTAAATCAAAAATTACGGACGATTTAGTGCGGAAATGTCAAGGTTAACGGCCAGTTAATATGATTATTGTAAATTGATCATTGGTGCTCATTAAGTAAAGGCTTATAAATGAGGCATAAAGCATGGTATCACATGGTTTGGGATAGATTAGATTATTTGGACGCTTTTTCGTATCTAGTTCTATTCCAAATTTTGTCACAATATAGAAGATTGAACTAGCTTAACGTGGGCATTGGATTCGTGTCATCCTGAGCTATAAATCCAAAGTTATGGACGATTTAGTCAGAAATGACAAGTTGCTCGGCGAGTTAAAATGATCATTATAAACTGATCATTGGTGATTATTGAGTAAAAGCTTATAAATGAAAAATAATGCATGGCATCAAGCAAATTGGGATGGATTGGATTACTTGGATGCTTTGTGGTATCTATTTCTGTCTCAAATTTTGTCACAATATAGGAAATTGAGCTAGCTTAACGTGGGCATTGGATTCGTATCATTCAGAGCTGTGAATCAAAAGTTACGGATGATTTAGTGCGGACATGTTAAGTTGAGTGGCAAGTTAAAATAAAGACTTATAAATGAAGCATAAAGCATGGCATCAAGTAGTTTGGCTAGATCAGATTACTTGGACTCTTTTTCGTCTCTATTTCTATCTCAAACTTTCTGAAAATATTGAAAATTTAGTTTGCTTAACGTGTGCACTGGATTCGTATCATTCTGAGCTATAAATAAAAAGTTATGGACCATTTAATGTGGACATGTCAAGTTAATTAGCCTACTAATATGATTATTCTAAACTAATCATTGGTGCTCATTGAGTAAAAGCTTATAAATGAAAAAGAATGCATGGCATCACACAGTTTGGGATAAATTGGATTACATGGATGCTTGGTCGTATCTATTTCTGTCTCAAATTTTGTCACAATATAGAAAATTGAACTAGCTTAATATGGGCATTGAATTCGGGTCATTCTGAGATACAAATCAAAAGTTATGGACGATGTAGTGCAGACATGTCAAGTTGATCGGCGACTTAAAATGATCATTCTAAAGTGATCATTGGTGCTCATTGAGTAACGCATATAAATGAAGAATAATGCATGAAATCACGCAGTTTGGGATGGACTGGATTACTTGGACGCTTACTCGTATCTATTTATTTCTCAAATTTTGTCATAATATAGGAAACTAGGCTACCTTAACGTTGGCATTGGCTTCTTGTGTTTCGGAGCTCTAAATCAAAAGTTACGGATGATTTAGTGCGGACATGTCAAGTTGATCGGCGAGTTAAAATTATCATTCTAAACTGATCATTGGTGCTCATTATGTAAAGGCTTATAAATGAGGCATAAATCATGGCATCACGCATTATGGGATAGATTGGATTACTTGGATACTTTGTCGTATCTAATTTCGTTTCAAATTTTGTCACAATATAGAAAATTGAAGTAGCTTAATATGGACATTAGATTCATGTCATTCTGAGCTATAAATCAAATGTTATGGATAATTCAGTGTATACATGACAAGTTGATCGGCCTGTTAAAATGATCATTCTAAACTGATCATTGGGTAAAAGCTTATAAAAGCTTATTGGATAAAAGCTTATAAATGAAAAATAATGCATGGCATCACACAGTTCTAGAAGGATTGGATTAATTGGATGCTGTGTCGTATCTACTTCTATCTCAAAGTTTGTCACAATATTGAAAATTGAGCTAGCTTAACGTGGGCATTTGATTCGTGTCATTGCGAGCTCTATATCAAAATTTACAGACAACTTAGTGCGGAAATGTAAAGTTGATTGGCCAGTTAAAGTGATAATTATAAATGATCGTTGGTTGTCATTGAGTAAAGGCTTATAAATGAAGCATTATGGCATCACACAGTTTGGGATAGATTGGATTACTTAGACACTTTGTCGTATATAGATCTTTCTCAAATTTTTTCACAATATAGATTGGATTACTTGGGCATTGGATTCGTGTGTTTCTAACCTGTAAATCAAAAGTTACAAACGATTTAGTAAGAAGATTTAGTGCGGACATGACAATTTGATCGGCCTGTTAAAATGATCATTCAAAACTGATCATTGGTGCTCATTGAGTAAAAACTTATAAATGAAAAATAATGCATGGCATCACGCAGTTCGTGATGGATGGGATTACTTGGATGCTTTGTCGTATCTATTATTTCTCAAAATTTGTCACAATACAGAAAATTGAGCTAGTTTAACCTGGGCATTGGATTCGCGTCATTCTGAGCTTAAAATCGAAAGTTTCGGACGATTTAGTGCGGACATGTCAAGTTGATCGGCCAGTTAAAGTGATCATTCTAAACAGATCATTGGTGCTCATTGAGTCAAAGCTTATAAATGAAACATAACGCATGGCATCACGCAGTTTGGGATAGATTGGATTACTTGGACACGTTGTTGTATCTAGCTCTGTCTCAAATTTTGTCACAATATAGAAATTGAACAAGATTAATGTGGGCATTGGATTCGTGTCATTCTGAGCTACAAATCAAAAGTGATGGATGATGTAGTGTAGACATATAAAGTTGATCGGCCAGTTAAAATGATCATTCTAAACTGATCATTGGTGCTCATTGAGTAAACGCTTATAAATGAAGAATAATGCATGCATGGCATCACGCAGTTTGGGATTGACTGGATTACTTGGTCGCTTTGTCGTATCTATTATCCCTCAAAATTTGTCACAATACAGAAAATTGAGCTAGCATAACGTGGGCATTGGATTCGTGTCATTCCGAGCTTTAAATCAAAAGTTTTGGACGATTAAGTGCGGACATGTCAAGTTGATGGGCCAGTTAAAGTGATCATTCTAAACTGATCATTGGTGCTCATTGAGTCAAGGCTTATAAATGAAACATAACGCGTGGCATCACGCAGTTTGGGATAGATTAGATTACTTGGACGCTTTGTCGTATCTAGTTTTTTCTCAAATTTTGTCACAATATAAAAAATTGAACTAGCTTAATGTGGGAAATTCATTCATGTGTTTCTGACCTTTAAATCAAAAGTTACGGACGATTTAGTGCGGACATGTCAAGTTGATCAGCGAATTAAAATGATCATTCTAAACTGATCGTTGGTGCTCCTTAAGTAAAATCTTATAAATGAGGCATAAAACATGGCATCACGCAGTTTGGGATAGATTGGATTACATTAACGCTTTGTCATATCTATTTCTGTTTCAAAGTTTTTCACAACATAGAAAGTTGAACTAGCTTACTGTGCGCATTGGATTCCTGTCATTTCAACGATAAATCAAAAGTTATGGAAGATTTAGTGCATACATGTCAAGTTGATCGGCCAGTTAAAATGATCATTCTAAACTGATCGTTGGTTCTCATTGAGTAAAAGCTTATAAATGAAGAATAATGCATGGCATCATGCAGTTTGGGATGGACTGGATTACTTGGATGCTTTGTCATATCTATTTCTGTTTCAAATATTGTTACAATTTAGAAAATTGAGCTTGCTTAACGAGGGCATTGGATTTGTGTGTTTCGGAGCTCTAAATCTAATGTTACGCACAATTTAGTGCGGACATGTTAAGTTGATCGGCAAGTTAAATGATCATTCTAAACTGATCATTGGTGCTCATTAAGTAAAGGCTTGTAAATCAGGCATAAAGCATGGCATCACGCATTATGGGATAGATTGGATTATTTGGACGTCTTGTCGTATATAGTTATGTTTCAAAGTTTCTCGCAATATAGAAAATTGAACTAGCTTAATATGGACATTAGATTCATGTCATTCTGAGCTATAAATCAAAAGTTATGGACGATTTAGTGCAAACATGACAAGGTTATTGGCAAGTTAAAATGATCATTCTAAACTGATCATTGGTCATTGGTGCTCATTCGGTAAAAGTTTATAAATGAAAAATTATGCACGGCATCATGCAGTTCTGGAAGGATTGGATTACTTGAATGCTTTGTCGTATCTACTTCTTTCTCAAAGTTTGTCACAATATTGCAAATTGAGCTAGCTTAACATGGGCATTTCATTCGTGTCGTTGGGAGCTCTAAATCAAAAGTTATGAAAGATTGCGGACATGTCAAGTTGATCAGCCAATTAAAGTGATAATTCTAATCTAATAGTTGGTGCTCATTGAGTAAAGGCTTATAAATGAAGCATTATGCATGGCATCACGCAGTTTAGGATAGATTGGATTACTTAGACACTTTGTCGTATCTCGTTCTGTCTCAAATTTTGTCACAACATAGAAAATTGACCTAGCATTACTTCGGCATTGGATTTGTGTCAATCTGAGCTATAAATCTAAAGTTATGAACGATATAGTGCAGACATGTCAAATTGATTGGCCAGTTAAAATGATTATTTTAAACTAATCGTTGGTGCTCATTGAGTAAAAGCTTATAAAAAAAGAATAATGCATGGCATCACACAGTTTGGGATAGACTGGATTAATTGGACGCTTTGTCGTATCTATTTATGCCTCAAATTTTGTCACAATATAGAAGTTTGAGCTAGCTTAACGTGAACATTGGATTCGTGAAATTCTGAGCTCTAGATCAAAAGTTACAGACGATTTAGTGCGGACTTATCAAGTTGATTGGCCAGTTAATCTGATCTTTCTAAACTGATCATTGGTGCTGATTGAGTAAAGCCTTATAAATAAAGCATAATGCATGGCATCACACAGTTTTGGATAGATTGGATTACTTGGACGCTTTGTCGTATCTATTTCTGTTTCAAATTTTGTTACACTACAGAAAATTGAGCTAGCTTAACGTGGGCATTGGGTCGTGTGTTTCTAAGCTCAAAATCAAAAGTAACGGATGATTTAGTGCGGATGATTTAGTGCGGACATGACAAGTTATGGGCCCGTTAAAATGATCATTCGAAGCCGATCATTGGTGCTTATTGAGTAAAAGCTTATAAATGAAAAATAATGCATGGCATCGCGTAGTTTGGGATGAATTGGATTACTTGGACGCTTTATCTACCTATTTCTATCTCGAATTTTATCACAATATAGAAAATTGAACTAGTTTAATGTGAGCATTAGATTCGTGTCATTCTAAACTACAAATAAAAAGTTATGGATGATGTAGTGCAGACATGTCAAGTGGATCGGTCAGTTAAAATGATCATTCTAAACTAATCATTGGTGCTCATTAAGTAACGCTTATAAATGAAGAATATTGCATGGCCTCACAAAGTTTGGGATAGATTGGATTACTTGAACGCTTTGTCGTATCTTGTTCTCTCTCAAATTTTGTCACAATATAGAAAATTGAACTAGCTTAATGTGGGAAATTGATTCGTGTCTTTCACACCTATTAGTCAAAAGTCATGAACGATATAGTGCATACATGTCAATTTGACGACCAGTTAAAATGATCAATCTAAACTGATCGTTGGTGCTCATTGAGTAAAGCTTATAAATGAAGAATAATGCATGGCCTCACGCAGTTTGGGATGGACTGGATTACTTGGACGCTTTGTCGTATTTATTTCGGTCTCAAATTTTTTTACACTATAGAAAATTGAGCTAGCTTAACGTGAGCACAAGATTCATGTGTTTCTGACCTCTAAATCAAAAGTTATATACGATTTAGGGCGAATGTTACGTTGATCAGCGAGTTAAAATGATCATTCTAAACTGATCATTGGTGCTCATTGAGTAAAGACTTATGAATGAGGCTTAAGGCATGCCATCACGCAGCTTGGGATAGATTGGATTACTTGGACGCTTTGTCGTATCTTGTTTTGTTTCATAGTTTGTCACAATGTAGAAAATTGACTAGCTTAATATGGGTATTAGATTCGTGTCATTCTCAGCTATAAATCAAATGTTATGTACGATTTAGTCCACACATGACAACTGGATCGGCCTGTTAAAACGATCATTCTAAACTGATCAATTGTGCTCATTGAGTAAAAGCTTATAAATGAAAAATAATGCATGGCATCACGCAGTTCCGGAAGGATTAGATTACTTGGACGCTTTGTCGTATCTATTTTTTTCTCAAAGTTTGTCACAATATTGAAAATTGAGCAAACTTAACGTGGGCATTTGATTCATGTTATTCTAAACTCTAAATCAAAAGTTACTTACGATTTAGAGCGGACACGTCAAGTTGATCGGCCAGTTAAAGTTATAATTCTAAACTGATCATTGGTGCTGATTTAGTAAAGGCTTATAAATGAAGAATAATGCATGGTATCACGCAGTTTGGGATAGATTGGATTACTTGGATGCTTTGTCGTATCAAGTTCTGTTTCAAATTTGGTCACAATTTAGAAAATTGAACTAGCTTAATGTGGGCATTGGATTCGTGGCATTCTGAGCAATAAATCAAAAGCTATGGACGATATAGTGCAGACTTGTCAAGTTGATGGGGCAGTTAAAATGATCATTCTAAACCGATTGTTGGTTCTCATTGAGTAAAAGCTTATAAATGAAGAATAATGCATGGCGTCACGCAGTTTGGGATAGACTGGATTACTTGGACGCTTTGTCGTACCTATTTATGCCTCAAATTTTGTCACAATATAGAAGACTGAGGTAGCTTAACGTGAGCAATGGATTTGTGTCATTCAAAACTCTAAATAAGAAGTTATGGACAATTTAGTGCGGACATGTCAAGTTGATTGGCCAGTTAAAGTGATCATTCTAAACTGATCATTGGTGCTGATTGAGTAAAGGCTTATAAATGAAGCATAATGCATGGCATCACACAGTTTTGGATAGATTGGATTACTTGGATTTTTTGTCGTATCTATTTCTTTCTCATATTTGGTTACACTATAGAAAATTGAGCTGGCTTGACATGGCCATTGGATTCGTGTGTTCCGAGCACTAAATCAAAATTTACGAACGATTTAGTGCGGTCATGTCAAGTTGATTGGCTAGTTAAAATGATCATTCTAAACTGATCGGTTGTACTCATTAAGTAAAGGATTAAAAATGAGGCATAAAACATGGTATCACACAGTTTGGGATAGATTGGATTACTTGACGCATTGTCGTATCTAGTTCTGTTTCAAAGTTTCTCACAACATAGAAAATTGAACTAGCTTAATTTGCGCATTGGATTCGTGTCATTTCAGCTATAAATCAAAAGTTATGGACGATTTAGTGCATACATATCAAGTTGATCAGCTAGTTAAAATGATCATTCTAAAATGATCGTCTGTTCTCATTGAGTAAAAGCTTATAAATGAAGAATAATGCGATGCATCTCGCAGTTTGGGATGGACTGGATTACTTGGATGCTTTGTCGTATCTATTTCTGTCTCAAATTCATCAGTCAATTCCCCCGTTGTTAAATCATACCGAGGTTTATCCATCCACGATCGAAAATAACCATAAGAACCCAAAGAAGACATTTTCTTCAGATTTTTTGTTCTGGTGAAATTGCGAAGGAGCATAGCGTATTTATATTGTATATTAGGAGATTATCACGAACTTTTAGCAGATTATTATGAATTTTGAACAAATTATTAAAAAATTTTAACAGATAATCACAAATTTTTAACAGATTATTTTTAAGAATATTCCCGTTTCTGACGGATTTCTGACGGTTTCCGACAACGGCCGGATAATCACAAATTTTTAATAGATTATTCTTAAGAATATTCCAGTTTCCAACGGATTTCCGATGGTTTCCGACCATGGTTGGATATTTCGGACGACCAACCGATGACACTCGACGTCAGCCCATCGATATGTTCCCGATGGATTCCATACATAGAGTAAAAACAACATTCCATCAAGAAATCATCGGAAAAAAACCCGACGGTTTATCTTTTGTCGGTAATTTGAGACAGTTTTAAGAGAATATCCCGACGCAATGCTTTTGTCAGAAAATGGACGGAAAGCCATCAGGTTTTACCATCTATTTCTCGACGGTAGTGCAAGCGTCGGGAATTACTGATGGAATACTGACAAAATAATTTCCATCGGTAGTCCATTGGAAAACCGTCGCATAGGCCTTGGAACATTCCGACGGTTTTATATCCATCGGAAAACCCATCGGAAATACTAATTTTTTCTTGTAGTGTTTGTCGTATCTATTACTATCTGAAAGTTTGTCACAATATTAAAAATTGAGCTAGCTTAACGTGGGGATTTGATTTGTGTCATTCTGAGCTCTAAATCAAAAGTAACGGACGATTTAGTGCAGACATGTCAAGTTGATCAGCCAGTTAAAATAATCATTCTAAACTGATCGTTGGTGCTCATTGAGTAAAAGCTTATAAATGAAGAATAATGCATGGCGTCACGCAGTTTGGGATAGATTGGATTAATTGGACATTTTGTCGTATCTATTTCTGTCTAAAATTTTGTCACAATATAGAAAATTGAGCTAGCTTAACATGGGCATTGGATTCGTGTCATTCAAAACTCTAAATCAAAACTTATGGATGATTTAGTGCGGACATGTCAAGTTGATTGGCCAATTAAAGTGATCATTTTAAACTGATCATTAGTGCAAATTGAGTAAAGGCTTATAAATGAAGTATAATGCATGGCATCACACAGTTTTGGACAGATTGGATTATTTGGATGATTTGTCGTATCTATTTCTGTCTCTAATTTTTACATTATAGAAAATTGAGCTAGTTTAATGTGCCCATTGGATTCATGTGATTCCGAGCTCTAAATCAAATGTTACGAACGATTTAGTGCAAACAATTTAGTGCGGACATGACAAGTTGATCGGCATGTTAAACTGATCATTGGTGCTCATTGAGTAAAAGCTTATAAATGAAAAATAATGCATGGCATCGCGCAGTCTGGGTTGGATTGGATTACTTGTACGATTTGTCGTACCTATTTCTGTCTCAAATTATGTCACATATTAGAAAATTGAACTAGCTTAATGTGGGCATTGGATTCCTGTCATTCTGAGCTACAAATCAAAAGTTATGGACGATGTAGTGCAGACATGTCAAGTTGATTGCCAAGTTAAAATAATCATTCTAAACTGGTCGTTGGTTCTCATTGAGTAAAAGCTTATAAATAAAAAATAATGCATGGCATCACGTAGTTTGGGATGGGCTGGAATACTTGGACGCTTTTTTGTATCTATTTCTATCTCAAAATTTGTCACAATATTGAAAATTGAGCTACCTTAACGTGGGCATTTGATTCGTGTCACTCTGAGCTATAAATCAAAATTTACTGATGATTTAGTGCAAACATGGCAAGTTGATCGGCCAGTTAAAGTGGTAATTCTAAACTGATCATTGGTGCTGATTGACTGAATGCTTATTAAATAATGCATAATGCATGGCATCACGCAGTTTGGGAAAAATTGGATTACTTGGTCGCTTTATCGTATCTAGTTCTGTTTCAAATTTTGTCAGAATATAGAAAATTGAATGGGCATTGGATTCGTGGCATTATGAGCTATAAATCAAAAGCTATGGACGATATAGTGCAGACATGTCAAGTTCATTGGCTAGTTAAAAAATAATCATTTTAAACTGATCGTTGGTGCTCATTGAGTAAAAGCTTATAAATGATGAATAACGCATGGCGTCACGCCGTTTGGGATAGACTGGATTAATTGGACATTTTGTCGTATTTATTTCTGTCTAAAATTTTGTTACTGTATAGAAAATTGAGCTATCTTAACGTTGGCATTGGATTCGTGTCATTCACAACTCTAAATCCAAACTTACGAACGATTTAGTGCGGACATGTTAAGATGATTGGCCAATTAAAGTGATCATTCTAAACTGATTATTAGTGCAGATTGAGTAAAGGCTTATAAATGAAGCGTAATGCATGGCATCACACAGTTTTGGATAGACTGGATTACTTGGATGCTTTAAAGTATCTATTTCTGTCTCTAATTTTGCTACACCATAGAAAATTGAGCAAACTTAACATGCACATTGGATTCATGTGATTCCGAGCTCTAAATCAAAAGTTACAAACGATTTATTGCAAACAATTTAGTGCGGACATGAAAAGTTGATCGGCTTGTTAAACTGATCATTGGTGCTTACTGAGTAAAAGCTTATAAATGAAAAATAATGCATGGCATCGCGCAGTTTGGGATGGATTGGATTACTTGTATACTTTGTCGTATCTATTTCTGTGTAAAATTTTGTCACAATATAGAAAATTGAAGTAGTTTAATGTGGGCATTGGATTCGTGTCATTCTGAGCTAAAAACCTAAAGTTATGCACGATGTAGTGCAGATATGTCAAGTTGATTGGCCAATTGAAATGATCATTAAAAACTGATCGTTGATTCTCATTGACTAAAAGCTTATAAATTAAAAATAGTGCATGGCATCACCCAGTTTGTGATGGACTGGATTACTTGGACGCTTTTTCGTATCTATTCTATCTCAAAGTTTGTCACAATATTGAAAATTGAGCTAGCTTAACGTGGGCATTTGATTCGTGTCATTCTGAGCTCTAAATCAAAAGTTACGGACAATTTAGTGAAGAAATGTCAAGTTGATATGCCAGTTAAAGTGATAATTCTAAACTAATCATTGGTGTTGATTGAGTTAAGGCTTATACATGAAGTATAATGCATGGCATTACAATTTTTGGATAGATTGGATTACTTGGATGCTTTGTCGTATCTATTTCTGTCTCTTATTTTGTTACAGTATAGAAAATTGAGGTACCTTAAAGTGGCCATTGGATTCATGTGTTTCCGAGCTCTAAATAAAAAGTTACAGACGATTTAGTGTAAACGATTTAGTACGGACATGACAAGTTGATCGGCCAGTTAAACTGATCATTGGTGCTCATTGAGAAAAAGCTTATAAATGAAAAATAATGCATGACATCGGACATTTTGGGATGGATTGGATTACTTGTACGCTTTGTCGTATCTGTTTTTGTCTCAAATTTTGTCAGAATATAGAAAATTGAACTAGCTTAATGTGGGCATTGGATTTGTGTCATTCTGAGCTACAAATCAAAAGTTATGGACGATGTAGTGCATACATGTCAAGTTTATCGGCCAGTTAAAATGATCATTCTAAACTGATCGATGGTTCTCATTGAGTAAAAGCTGATAAATGAAGAATAATGCATGGCATCATGCAGATTGGGATAGACTGGATTACTTGGATTTCTTTTTCGTATCTATATCTATCTCAAAGTTTGTCACAATATTGAAAATTGAGGTAGCTTAACGTGGGCATTTGATTCGTTTCCTTCAGAACTCTAAATCAAAATTTACGAACGATTTAGTGCGGACATGTCAAGTTGATTGGCCAATTAAAGTTATCATTCTAAACTGATTATTAGTGCAGATTGAGTAAAAGCTTATAAATGAAGCATAATGCATGGCATCACACAGTTTTGGATAGACGGGATTACTTGTATGTTTTGTCGTATCTATTTCTGTCTCTAATTTTTTTACACTATAGAAAATTGAGCTAGCTTAACGTTGTCATTGGATTCGTGTGTTTCCGAGCTCTAAATCAAAAGTTACAGACGATTTAATACAAATGATTTAGTGCAGACATAACAAGTTGATCAGCCTGTTAAACTGATGATTGGTGCTCATTGAGTAAAAGCTTATAAATGAAAAATAATGCATGTCATCGCTTAGTTTGGGATGGATTTAGTGCAGACATAACAAGTTGATCAGCCTGTTAAACTGATGATTGGTGCTCATTGAGTAAAAGCTTATAAATGAAAAATAATGCATGGCATCGCATAGTTTGGGATGGATTGGATTACTTGTACATTTTGTCGTATCTATTTTACCTTAAATTTTGTCACAATAAAGAAAATTGAACTATCTTAATGTGGGCATTGGATTTGTGTCATTCTGAGCTACAAATCAAAAGTTATGGACGATATAGTGCAAACATGTCAAGTGTACCAGCCAGTTAAAATGAACATCCTAAACTGATCGATGGTGCTGATTGAGTGAACACTTATAAATAAAGCATAATGGATCGCATCATGCAGTTTGGGAAAGATTGGATTACTTGGATGCTTTGTCGTATCTAGTTTTTTCAAATTTTGTCAAGATATAGAAAATTGAATGGCATTGGATTCGTGTGTTTCTGATCTCTAAATCAAAAGTTACGGACGATTTGATGCAGACATGTCAAGTTGATCGGCCTGTTAAAGTGATAATTATAAACTGATCATTGGTTCTCATTGAGTAAAGGCTTATCAATGAAGCATAATGCATGGCATCACGCATTTTGGGAAAAATTGGATTACTTGGACGCTTTGTCGTATCTATTTCTTTTTCAAATTTTGTCACAATATAGAAAATTGAATGGGCATTGGATTCGTGGTATTCTGAGGTATAAATCAAAAGCTATGAACGATATAGTGCAGACATGTCAAGTTGATTGGCCAGTTAAAATGATCATTCTAAACTGGTCGTTGGTGCTCATTGAGTAAAAGCTTATAAATGAAGAATAACGCATGGCGTCACGCAGTTTGGGATAGACTGGATTACTTGGACGTTTTTGTCGTATCTATTTCTGTCTAAACGTTTGTCACAATATAGAGAATTGAGCTAACTTAACGTGGGCATTGGATTCCTGTCTTTCAGAATTCTAAATCAAAAGTTCTAGACGATTTAGTGCGAACTTGTCAAGTTGATTGGCCAGTTAAACTGATCATTCTAAACTGATCGTTGGTGCTGATTGAGTAACAGCTTATAAATGAAGCATAATGCATGGCATCACACAGTTTTCTATAGATTGGATTACTTGTATGCTTTGTCGTATCTATTTCTGGCTCTAATTTTGTTACACTATAGAAAATTGAGCTAGCTTAACGTTGTCATTGGATTCGTGTGTTTCCGAGCTCTTAATTAAAAGTTACAGACGATTTATTACAAACGATTTAGTGCAGACATAACAAGTTGATCAGCCTGTTAAAGTGATAATTTTAAATTGATCATTGGTGCTCATGGAGTAAAGACTTATCAATGAAGCATAATTCATGGCATCACGCATTTTGTAAAAGATTTGATTACTTGGACTCTTTGTCGTATCTAGTTCTTTTTTAAATTTTGTCACAATATAGAAAATTGAATGGGCATTGGATTCGTGGTATTCTGAGGTATAAATCAAAAGCTATGAACGATATAGTGCAGACATGTCAAGTTGATTGGCCTGTTAAAATTATCATTCTAAACTGGTCGTTGGTGCTCATTGAGTAAAAGCTTATAAATGAAGAATAACGCATGGTGTCACGCAGTTCGGGATAGACTGGATTACTTGGACGTTTTTGTCGTATGTACTTATGTCTAAAATTTTGTCACAATATAGAGAATTGAGATAATTGAATGTGGGCATTGGATTCCTGTCTTTCAGAATTCTAAATAAAAAGTTCCAGACGATTTAGTGCGGACATGTCAAGTTGATTGGCCAGTTAAAGTGATCATTCTAAACTGATCATTGGTGCTGATTGAGTAAAGGCTTATAAATGAAGCATAATGCATGGTATCACACAGTTTTCTATAGATTGGATTACATATATGCTTTGTCGTATCTATTTTTTTTTCTAATTTTGTTTCTAATTTTGTTACACTATAGAAAATTGAGCTAGCTTAACGTTGTCATTGGATTCGTGTGTTTCCGAGCTCTAAATCAAAAGTTACACACGATTTAATACAAACGATTTAGTGCAGACATAACAAGTTGATCAGCCTGTTAAACTGATGATTGGTGCTCATTGAGTAAAAGCTTATAAATGAAAATAGTGCATGGCATCGCTTAGTTTTGGATGGATTGGATTACTTGGACGCGTTGTCGTATCTATTTCTGTCTCTTATTTAGTTACAATATAGAAATTGAGCTAGCTTAACGTGGCCATTGGATTCATGTGTTTCTGAGCTCTAAATCAAAAGTTACGGACGATTTAGTGCAAACGATTTAGTGCGGACATGACAAGTTGATCGGCCTTTTAAACTGATCATTGGTGCTCATTGAGAAAAAGCTTATAAATGAAAAATAATGCATGGCATCACATAGTTTGGGATGGATTGGATTACTTGTACACTTTGTCGTATCTATTTTATCTCAAATTTTGTTACAATACAGATAATTGAACTGGCTTAATGTGGGCATTGGATTTGTGTCATTTTGAGCTACGAATCAAAAGTTATGGACGATGTAGTGCAAACATGTCAAGTTTATCGGCCAGTTAAAATGAACATTCTAAACTTATCATTGGTGCTGATTGAGTGAAGGCTTAGAAATAAAGCATAATGCATGGCATCACGCAGTTTGGGAAAGATTGGATTACTTGGACGCTTTGTCGTATCTAGTTCTTTTTCAAATTTTGTCAAAATATAGAAAATTGAATGGCATTGGAATATAGTGGCTCTGCAGTCACAAAGTGGTGGCAAAGTGCCACCATAAAAAACATGTGCGTGTTAGGTATAACGACATTTAAGCGACTACATAGCTGTAGTCGCAAAGTAGTAATCCCAAACTGCGTGATGCCATGTATTATTTTTCATTTACAAGCTCTTACTCAATGGGCACCAATGATCAGTTTAGAATGATCATTTTAACTAGTTGATCAACTTGACATGTCTGCATTAAATTGTCCGTAACTTTTGTTTTATAGCTTAGAATGTAATGAATCTAATGCCCATGTTAATATAGTTCAATTTTCTATATTGTAACAATATTTGAGACAAAAAATAAATACGACAAAGCGTCCAAGAATTCCATTCTATCCCAAACTAGGAGAGGTCATGCATTATGCTTCATTTATAAGCCTTTACTTAATAACCCCCAATGATCAGTTTAGAATGATCATTTTTACTAGCCGATCAATTTGACATGTCTGCAGTAAATCGTACGTAACTTTTGATTTAGAGCTTACAATGACACGAATCCAATGCCCACGTTGATTTAGCTCAATTTTCTATATTGAGATAATATTTGGAATAGAAATAGATATGACAAAGAGTACAAGTAATCGAATCTATCTCAAACTGCATGATGCCTTGCATTATGCTCCATTTGTAACCCTTTACTCAATGAGCAGCAATGATCAGTTTAGAGTGATCATATTAGCTGGCCGATCAACTTGACATCTACATAGTAAATCGTCAGTAAGTTTTGAATTAGAGCTCATAATGACCTGAATCCAATGCCCACGTTAAGCTAGCTAAATATTCTATATTGTGATGAAATTTGTGACAGAAATAGGTACGACAAAGCGTTCAAGTAATCCAGTCTATCCCAAACTGTGTGATGTCATGCATTATTCTTTATTTATAAGCTTATATGAATGACTACCAATAATTAGTTTATAATGATCATTTTAACTGGCCGATAAACTTGACATTTTTGCACAAAATCGTCCATAACTTTTGATTTATAGCTCAGAATGACACGAATCCAATGCCCACTTTAAGCTAGCACAATTTTCTATATTGGGACAAAATCTAAGACAGAACTAGATACGACAATGTGTCCAAGTAATTCAATTGATCCAAGACTGTGTGATGCCATGTATTATTCTTCATTTATATGCCTTTACTCAATGAGCAGCAATGATCAGTTTTGAATAATCACATTAACTGGCCGATTAACTTGACACATCCGCACTAAATCGTCTATAACTTTTGATTTAGAGCACAGAATGACCATATCCAATCCCCTAATTAAACTAGCTCAATTTTATGTATTGTGATAAAATTTAAGACTAAAATTGATTCGACAAACAGTCCAAGTAATCCAGTCTATCCCAAACTGTGTGATGCCTTGCATTATGCTTCATTTCTAAGCCTTTACTCAATGAGCACAAATGATCAGTTTAGAATGATCATATTAACTGGCCGATCAACTTGACATGTCTGCAATAAATCATTCGTAACTTTGCTTTATAGCTTAATATGTAACGAATCCAACGCTCACGTTAAGATAGTTCAATTTTCTATATTGACACAGATTCGACAAAGCGTCCAAGTAATCCAGTCTATCCCAAACTGCGTGATGCCTTGCATTATGCTTCATTTGTAAGCCTTTACCCAATGAGCACCAATGAGCACTTTAGAATGATCATATTAACTCACCGATCAACTTGAGACATCAACACTAAATCGTCCTTAACTATTGAATTAGAGCTCAGAATGACATGAATCCAATGTCCACGTAAAGCTAGCTCAATTTTCTATATTGTGAAAAAATTTGAGATAGCAAGAGATATGACAAAGTGTGCAAGTAATCCATTCTATCCGTAACTGCGAGATGCCATGCATTATGGTTCATTTATAAGCCTTTACTCAATGGGCACCAATGATCAGTTTAGAGTGATCATTTTTAATGACCTATCAACTTGACATGTCTGCACTGAGTCGTCTATGGCTATTGATTTGTAGCTCAGAATGACACGAATCCAATGCACACGTTGTGTTAGCTCAATTTTCAATATTGAGACAATATTTGAGACCAAAATAGATACGACCAAGTGTCCAAGTAATCCAATCTATCCCAAACTTCGTGAAGCCATGCATTATGTTTCATTTATAGGTCTTTACTCAATAAGCACCAATGATCAGTTTAGAATGATCATTTTAACTGGCCGATCAACTGGACATGTATTCACCAAATCGTTCGTAAGTTTTGATTTGTAGCTCAGAATGACACGAATCCAATGCCCACGTTAATCTTGTTCAATTTTCTATATTGAGACAAATTTTGACACAGTAATTGATACGATAAAGAATCCAAGTAATCAAATCGATCCAAAACTGTGTCATGTTATGCATTATGCTTCATTTATTAGCATTTACAAGCGTCCAAGTAATCTAGTCTATCCCAAACTGCGTGATGTCATGTATTATTTTTCATTTACAAGCTCTTACTCAATGGGCACCAATGATCAGTTTAGAATGATCATTTTAACTAGTTGATCAACTTGACATGTGTGCATTAAATCGTCCGTAACTTTTGTTTTATAGCTTAGAATGTAACGAATCTAATGCCCACGTTAATATAGTTCAATTTTCTATATTGTAACAATATTTGAGACAAAAAATAGATACGACAAAGCGTCCAAGAATTCCATTCTATCCCAAACTACGAGAGGTCATGCATTATGCTTCATTTATAAGCCTTTACTTAATAAGCCCCAATGATCAGTTTAGAATGATCATTTTTACTGGCCGATCAACTAGACATATCTGCAGTAAATCGTATGTAACTTTTGATTTAGAGCTTACAATGACACGAATCCAATGCCCACGTTGATTTAGCTCAATTTTCTTTATTGAGACAATATTTGGAATAGAAATAGATATGACAAAGAGTACAAGTAATCGAATCTATCTCAAACTGCATGATGCCTTGCATTATGCTCCATTTGTAACCCTTTACTCAATGAGCAGCAATGATCAGTTTAGAGTGATCATATTAGCTGGCCCATCAACTTGACATCTACATAGTAAATCGTCAGTAAGTTTTGAATTAGAGCTCATAATGACCCGAATCCAATGCCCACGTTAAGCTAGCTAAATATTCTATATTGTGATGAAATTTGTGACAGAAATAGGTATGACAAAGCGTTCAAGTAATCCAGTCTATCCCAAAACTATGTGATGTCATGCATTATTCTTTATTTATAAGCTTATATGAATGACCACCAAAAATTATTTTATAATGATCATTTTAACTGGCCGATAAACTTGACATTTTTGCACGAAATCGTCCATAACTTTTGATTTATAGCTCAGAATGACACGAATCCAATGCCCACTTTAAGCTAGCTCAATTTTCTATATTGGGACAAAATCTAAGACAGAACTAGATACGACAATGTGGCCAAGTAATTCAATTGATCCAAGACTGTGTGATGCCATGTATTATTCTTCATTTATATGCCTTTACTCAATGAGCAGCAATGATCAGTTTTGAATAATCACATTAACTGGCCGATCAACTTGACACGTCTGCACTAAATCGTCTATAACTTTTGATTTAGAGCACAGAATGACCATATCCAATCCCCACATTAAACTAGCTCAATTTTATGTATTGTGATAAAATTTAAGACTAAAATTGATTCGACAAATAGTCCAAGTAATCCAATCTATCCAAAACTGCGTAATGTCATGCATTATGCTTCATTTATAAGCCTTTAGTCAATGAGCACCAATCATCAATTTAGAATGATCATATTAACTGGCCAATCAACATGACATTTCCACACTAAATCGTCTTTAACTTTTGATTTATAGCTCAAAATGTCACGCATCCAGTGCCCAAGTCAAGCTAGCTCAATTTTCTATATTGTGACAAAATTTGAGAAAGAAATAGATACGACAAAGCATCCAAGTAATCCATTCTATCCAAAACAGTGTGATGCCATGCATTATTCTTCATTCATAAGCTTTTACTCAATGAGCACCAATGATCAGTTTAGAATAATAATTTTAAGTGGCCTATGAACTTGACATGTCTACATTAAATCGTCTGTAACTTTTGATTTATAACTCAGAATGACAAGAATCTAGTGCCCACATTAAGCTAGTTCAATTTTCTATATTGAGGCAAAATTTGAGACAAAAATAGATACGTCAAAGCGTCTGAGTAATCCATTCTATCCCAAACTGCGTGATGTCATGCATTATGCTTCATTTATAAGCATTTACTCAATGAGCACCAATGATCAATTTAGAATGATCTTATTAACTGGCAGATCAACTTGAAATGTCCACAGTAAATCGTACGTAAGTTTTTGTTTAGAGCGCAAAATTACACGAATCCAATGCCCACGTTAAGTTAGCTCAATTTTCTGTATTTTGAAAACATTTGAGACAAAATTAGATACGATTAACATCCAAGTAATCTACTCTATCCTAAACTGCATGATACCATGCATTATTCTTCATTTATAAGATTTTATTCAAACAGCACCAATGATCAGTTTAGAATGAACATTTTAACTGGCCGATCAACTTGACATGTCTCCACTAAATCGTCCATAAGTTTTGATTTATTGCTTAGAATGACACGCATCCAATGCACATGTTAAGTTAGTTCAATTTCTATATTGTGACAAAATTTATAACATAACTAGATATGAAAAAGTGTCCAAGTAATGCAATATATCTAAAACTGCGTGATGCCATTCATTATGCTTCATTTATAAGCATTTACTCAATGGGCACCAATGATCGGTTTAGAATAATCATATTAACTGGCCGATCAAGTTGACTTTTTCGCACTAAACTGTCCGTAACTTTTTATTTAGAGCTCAGAATGACACGAATTCAATGCCCACCTTAAGCTAGCTCAATTTTCTATATTGTGATAAAATTTCTTCGACAAAGCGTCCAAGTAAACCAATCTATCTAAAACTGTCCGTAACTATATTGTGTAATGTCATGCATTATGCTTCATCTATAGGCCTTTACTTAATGACCACCAATGATCAGTTTAGAATGATCATATTAACTGGTCGATAAACTTGACATGTCTGCACTAAATCGTCTGTAACTTTTGATTTATAGATCAAAATGATACGAATCCAATGCCCATATTAAGTTAGTTCAATTTTCTATATTGTGACAATATTTATGACAGAACTAGATACGACAAAGCGTCTAGGTAATGCAATCTATCCAAAACTGCGTGATGCCATTCATTATGCTTCATTTATAATCCTTTACTCAATGAGCACCAATGATCAGTTTAACATAATCATATTAATTGGCCGATCAACTTGACATGTGCACATTAAATTTTCCTTAACTTTTGATTTAGAGCTCCGAATGACACGAATCCAATGCCCATGTTAAGCTAGCTCAAATTTCTATATTGTAATAAAATTGATTCGACAAAGCGTCCAAGTAATACAATCTATCCGAAACTGCAAAATGTCATGCATTGTACTTCATTTATAGGCCTTTACTCATGAGCACCAATGATCAGTTTGGAATGATCATATTAACTGGCCGATCAACATGACATGTGCACAATAAATGATCCGTAACTTTTGATTTGTACCCCAGAATGACACGAATCCAATGCCCACGTTAAGATTGCTCAATTTTCTATATTGTGACAAAATTTGAGACAGAAATAGATACAAAAAGCATCCAAGTATTCTAGTCTATCTCAAACTGCGTGATGCCATGAATTATTCTTCATTTATAAGCTTTTACTAAATGAGCACCAATGATCATTTTAGAATGATCGTTTTAACTGGGCGATCAGCTTGACATGTGTGCAGAAAATCGTTTGTAACTTTTGCTTTATAGCTTAGAATGTAATGAATCCAATGCTCATGTTAAGCTAGTTCAATTTTTTATATTGAGACAAAATTGAGAGTGAAATAGATACAATATAGTGTCCAAGTATTCCATTCTATCCCAAACTACAAGATGCCATGCATTATGCTTCATTTAAAAGCCTTGACTCAATGAGCACCAATGATCATTCTAAAATGATCATTTTATCTGGCCGATCAACTTGACATGATTCCATTAAATATTCGAAAATTTTGATTTATAGCTCAGAATGACATGAATTTAATGCCCATATTAATCTAGCTCAATTTTCTATATTGAGACAAAATTTGAGACAGCAATAGATACAACAAAGCATCCAAGTAATCCAATCTATCTCAAACTGCCTGATGCCTTGCATTATACTTCATTCATAAGCCCGTACTCAATGAGCACCAATTATCAGTTTCGAATGATCATATTAACTGGCCGATCAACTTGACATGTCCACATTAGAATGGGAGTTTAGAATGACACGAATCCAATGCCCACGTTAACCTAGCTCAATTTTCTATATTGTGACAAAATTTGAGATAGAAATAGATACAAAAAGCTTTCAAGTAATCCAATCCATCCCAAACTGCGTGATACCATGCATTGTTCTTTATTTATAATCTTTTACTCAATGAGCAACAGTGATCAGTTTAGAATTATTATTTCAACTGGCCGATCATATTGACATATCTGCACTAAATCGTTTGTAACTTTTGATTTATAGATCAGAATGACACGAATCCAACGCCCATGTTAAGCTAGTTTAATTTTCTATATTGTAAAAAAATTTATGACAGAAGTAGATATGACAAAGGGTCAAAGTATGCAACTTATCCAAAACTGTGTGATGCTATGCATTATGCTTCATTTAAAAGCCTTTACTCAATGAGCACCAATGATCAGTTTAGAATAATCATATTAACTAGCCGATAAACTTGACATGTCTGCACTAAATCGTCCATAACTTTTGATTTAGAACTCAGAATGACACGAATCCAATTCCCACGTTAATCTATTTCAATTTTCTATATTGTGTTAAAATTTAAGAATAAAATTGCTTCAATAAAGTGTCCAAGTATTCGAATCTATCCAAAACTGTGTGATACCTTGCATTATGCTTTATGAATAAGCCCTTACTCATTGACCATCAATGATCAGTTGAGAATTATCATATTAACAGGCCGATCAACTTGACATGTCCACACTAAATCGTCCATAACTTTTGAATTAGAGCTCGGAATGACACGAATCCAATGCCCTTGTTGATTTAGCTCAATTTTCTATAACATGACAAAACTGTGTGATGCCATTCATTATGCTTCCTTTATAAGCCTTTACTAAATGAGCACCAATGATCAGTTTAGAATAATCATATTAACTGGCCGATCAAGTTGACATGTCCGCACTAAGTCGTTCGTAACTTTTGTTTTAGAGCTAAGAATGACACGAATCCAATACTCATATTAAGGTAGCTCAATTTTCTATATAGTGATAAAATTTCTTTGACAAAGGGTCCAGGTAATCCAATCTATCCAAAACTGTGTAATTTCATGTATTATGCTTCATTTATAGGCCTTTTCTCAATGAGCACCAATGAACAGTTAAGAATGATCATATTAACATGCCAATCAACTGGACATGTCTGCACTAAATCGTCCGTAAATTTTGAATGAGAGCTTAGAATGACACGAATCCACACCAATGATTAACTTGTCATGTCTGCAGTAAATCGTCCATAACTTTTGATTTAGAGCTCTGAATGACACGCCAATGCCCTTGTTGATTTAGCTCAATTTTCTATATGGAGACAGTATTTGAGACAGAAATAGATACGACAAAGCGTCCAAGTAATCCAATCTATCCCAAACTGCATAATGCCATGCATTATGATTTATTTATAGGCCTTTACTCAATGACCACCAATGATCTATTTAGAATGATCATTTTAACTGGCCGATCAACTGGACATGTCTTCACCAAATAGTTCGTAAGTTTTGATTTGTAGCTCAGAATGACAGGAATCAAATGCCCACGTTAAGCTAGTTCAATTTTCTATAATGAGACATAATTTGGGACTAACATAGCTACGATAAAGCAGCCAAATAATCCAATCTATCTAAAAAACTTTGTGATTTCTTATATTATGCTTCATTTATAAGCATTTACTCAATGAGAAGCAATGATCAGTTTTGGAACGATCATATTAACTGGCCATTCTACAGGACATGTCTTCACCAAATCATTCGTAAGTTTTGATTTGTAGCTTAGAATGACACGAATCAAACGCCCACGTTAAGCTAGTTCAATTTTCTATAATGAGGCATAATTTGGGACAGAAATAGATATGAAAATGCGGCCAAATAATCCAATCTATCCAAAACTATGTGATGTCATGTATTATGCTTCATTTATAAGCATTTACTAAATTAGCAGCAATGATCAGTTTAGAATGATCATATTTACTGGCCGATCAACTTGACATGTCCACACTAAATCTTCCGTATTTATTTAGAGCGTAGAGTGACACGAATCCAATGCCCACATTAAGCTACCTCAATTTTCTATACAGTAACAAAATTTGAGACAGAAATAGATACAACAAGCGTGCAAGTAATCCAGAATATCTAAAACGGTGTGATGCCATGCATTATTCTTCATTTATAAGCTTTTACTCAATGGGCACCAATAATCAGTTTAGAATGATCATTTTAACAGGCCAATCACCTTGACATGTCGGCACTAAATTGTCCGTAACTTTTGCTTTACAGATTTTAATGTAACGAATCCAATGCCCATGTTGAGATAGTTCAATTTTCTATATTGAGACAAATTTTGAGACAGAAATAGATACGACAAAGCATCCAAGTAATCCATTCTATCGCAAACTGTGAGATGGCATGCATTATGCTTCATTTGTAAGCCTTTACTCAATGAGCACCAATGATAAGTTTAGAATGATCATATTAACTAGCCGATCAACTTGACACGTCCACACTAAATCATCCTTAGCATTTGAATTAGAGCTCAGAATGACATGAATCCAATATCCATGTTAAGATAGCTCAATTTTCTATATTAGGAAAAAATTTGAGACAGAAATAGATACGAAAAAGCGTCCAATTAATCCAATTTATCCCGAACTGCGAAATGTCATGCATTATGGTTCATTTATAAGCCTTTACTCAATGAGCACCAATATCCGTTTAGAATAATCATTTTTAATGGCCGATCAACTTGACATGTCTTCACTGAATCGACTGTAACTTTTGGTTTATAGCTCAAAATGACACGAATGCAATGCCCACGTTGTGTTAGCTCAATCTTTAATATTGAGACAATATCTGAGACATAAATAGATACGACAAAGCGTCCAAGTATCCAATCTATCCCAAATTCCTGAAGCCATGCATTATGCTTCATTTATAGGCCTTTACTCAATGAGCACGAATGATCAATTTAAAATGGTCATTTTAACTCGCCGATCAGTTGGACATGTCTTCACCAAATCGTTCATAAGTTTTGCTTTGTAGCTCAGAATGACACAAATCCAATGCCCACGTTAATCTTGTTCAATTTTCTATATTGAGACAATATTTGAGAGATAAATAGATACGACAAATCATCCAAGTAATCCAATCTATCCCAAATTGCGTGATGTCATGCGTTATGCTTTATTTATAGGCCTTTACTCAATGACACCAATGATCCATTTAGAATGCTCGTATTAACTAGCCGATCAACTTGACACGTCAACACTAAATCATCCTTAGCTTTTGAATTAGAGCTCAGAATGACATGAATCCAATATCCATGTTAAGATAGCTCAATTTTCTATATTATGAAAAAATTTGAGACAGAAATAGATACGACAAAGCGTCCAATTAATCCAATTTATCCCGAACTGCGAAATGTCATGCATTATAGTTCATTTATAAGCCTTTACTCAATGAGCACCAATTATCCGTTTAGAATAATCATTTTTAATGGCCGATCAACTTGACATGTCTTCACTGAATCGACTGTAACTTTTGGTTTATAGCTCAAAATGACACGAATGCAATGCTCACGTTGTGTTAGCTCAATCTTCAATATTGAGACAATATTTGAGACATAAATAGATACAACATAGCGTCCAAGTATCCAATCTATCCCAAACTTCCTGAAGCCATGCATTATGCTTCATTTATAGGCCTTTACTCAATGAGCACGAATGATCAATTTAGAATGATCATTTTAACTCGCCGATCAGTTGGACATGTCTTCACCAAATCGTTCGTAAGTTTTGATTTGTAGCTCAAAATGACAGGAATCCAATGCCCACGTTAATCTTTTTCAATTTTCTATATTGAGAGAAAATTTGAAACAGAAGTAGATACGAAAAAGCGTCCAAGTTATCAAATCGATCCAAAATAGTGTGATGTTATGCATTATGCTTTATTTACTTGCATATTTACTCAATGAGCAGCAATGATCTGTTTAGAATGATCATATTAATTGGGTTATCAACTTGACATGTCCACACTAAATCGTCTGTATTTATTTAGGACGCAGAATGACACGATTACAATGCCCACATTAAGCTAGCTAAATTTTCTATATTGCAACAAAATTTAATATGGAAATAGATACGACAAGCGTTCAAGTAATCCAGTTTATCCCAAACTGCGTGATGTGATACATTATTTTTCATTTATAAGCTTTTACGCAATGGGACACAATGATGAATTTAGAACGATCATTTTAACTGCCCGATCAATTTGACATGTCTGCACTAAATCATCCATAACTTTTGATTTATAGCTTAGAATGTAACGAATCTAATGCCCATGTTAAGATAGTTCAATTTTACTCAATGCACACCTATGATAAGTTTAAAATGATCATCTTAACTGGCCGATCAACTTGACATGTTTGCACCAAATTGTTAGTAACTTTTGATTTATAGCTCAGAATGACACGAATCTAATGCCCATATTAAGCTAGTTATATTTTCTATTTTCAGACAAAATTTGAGAAACAAATAGATACGACAAAGTGGCCGAGTAATCCATTCTATACCAAAGGGCGAGATGCCATGCATTATGCTTCATTTATATGCCTTTACTCAATGAGCACCAATGATCATTTTATCTGGCCGATCAACTTGAAATGTCTGCACTAAATCGTCTGTAACATTTGATTTATAGCTTAGAATGAAACAAATCCAATGCCCACATTAAGCTAGTTAAATTTTCTATATAGACGAAAAATTTGAGACCGAAATAGATATGACAAACCGGCCGAGTAATCCGTTCTATCCCAAATGGCGAGGTGCCATGTATTATCCTTCATTTATAAGACTTTACTCAATGAGCACCAATGATCCGTTCATAACGATCATTTTAACTGGCCGATCAACTTGACATGTCTGCACTAAATCGTCTCTAACTTTTGATTTATGGCTCAGAATGACACGAATCCAATGCCCCCGTTGAGGTAGCTCAATTTTCTACATCGAGACAAAATTTGAGACAAATATAGATACGACAAAGCGTCCAAGTAATCCAATATATCCCAAAATGCGTGATGCAATGCATTATACTTCATTTATATGCGTTAATCAATAAGCACCAATGACAAATTTAGAATGATCATTTGAATTGGCCGATAAACTTGACATGACTTCACCAAATCGTCCGTAAGTTTTGATTAACATCTCAGAATGACACGAATCCAATGCCCACGTTAAGCTATTTCAATTTTCTATATTGTGATAAAATATGAGACTGAACTAGATATGAAAAAGCGTCTAAGTATTCCAATCTATCCAAAACTGCATGATGCCATGTATTATGCTTCATTTATAATCCTTTACTCAATGAGCACGATGATCTCTTTAGAATGATCATATTAACTGGCCGATCAACATGACATGTCCACATTAAATCTTCCATAACTTTTGATTTATAGCTCAGAATAACACAAATCCAATGCCCACATCAAAATTGCTCAATTTTCTACATTGTGCCAAAATTTGAGACCGAAATAGATACGACAAAGCGTCCAAGTAATCCAGTCTATCCTAAACTTTGTGATGCCAATCATTATTCTTCATTTATAAGCTTTTACTCAATGAGCATCAATGATCTGTTTAGAATAATCATTTTAACTTGGCTATCAATTTGACATGTCTTCACTAAATCTTCGATAACGTTTTTTTATACCTCAAAATGAGACGAATCCAATGCCCATGTTAAGCTAGTTCAATTTTCTATATTGAGACAAAATTTTGAGATACGAAAAGATACGACAAAGTGGTCGAGTAATCTGTTCTATCCCAAACAGAGAGATGCCATGCATTATGCTTAATTTATAAGCTTTTACTCAATGAGCACCAATGATCAGTTTAGAATGATCATTTTAACATGCCGATAAACTTGACATGTCTACTCTAAATCGTCTGTCAGTTTTGATTTATAGCTCAGAATGACACGAAACCAATGCCCACGTTGAGCTAGTTCAATTTTCTATATTGAGACAAAATTAAAAACAAATATAGATACGACAAAGCATCCATGTAATCCAGTCTATCCTAAACTACGTGATGCCATCCATTACACTTCATTTATAAACCTTTACTCAATAAGCACCAATGATCAATTTAGAATGATCGTTTTAACTAGCCGATCAACTTGACATTTGTTCACCAAATCGTCCATAAGTTTTTTTTGAAAGCTGAGAATGACACGAATCCAATTCCCACTTTAAGCTAGTTCAATTATCTATATTGTGAAATTTTTTGAGATAGAACTAGATATAACAACGAGTTCCAGTAATCCAATCTATCCAAAACTGCGTGATGCCATGCATTATGCTTCATTTATAAGCCTTTACTGAATGAGCACCAATGAGCAGTTTAGAATAATCCGTTCTATCCAAAATGGCGATATGTTGTGCATTATGCGAAATTTATAAGCATTTACTCAATAAGCACCTATGATCAGTTTAGAATAGTCATTTTAACTGGCCGATGAACTTGACATGTATACGCTAAATTGTCTATAACTTTTGATTTATGGCTCCGAATGACACAAATCCAATGCCCCCGTTGAGCTAGTTCAATTTTCTATATTGAGACAAGATTTGAGACAAATATAGATACGACAAAGCGTCCAAGTAATCCAATCTATCCCAAACTGCGTGATGCCATGCATTATACTTCATTTATAAGCGTTACTCAATAAGTACCAATGATCATTCGAATTGGCCGATCAACTTGACATGACTTTACTAAATCGTCTGTAAGTTTTTATTTATATCTTAAAATGACAAGAATCATATGCCCACGTTAAGCTATTTCAATTTTCTATATTGTGATAAAATTTGAAACAGAACTATATACGACAAATCGTCCAAGTAATCCAATCTATACAAAATTGTATGATGCCATGCATTATGCCTCATTTATAAAGCTTTACTCAATGAGCACCAATGATCAGTTTAGAATAATCATATTAACTGGACGATTAAATTGACAAGTCCGCACTAAATCGTCCGTAACTTTTGATTTAGAGCTCAGATTGACACAAATCTAATGCCCACGTTAAACTAGCTAAACTTTCTATATTGTGATAAAATCTAAGACTAAAATTTCTTCGACAAAGCGTCCACGTTATCCAATCGATCCAAAACTGCGTAATATCATGCATTATGCTTCATTTATAAGCCTTTACTCAATGAGCACGATTAATCAGTTTAGAATGATCATATTAATCAGCCGATCAACCTGACATGTCTTCACAAAATCATCCGCAACTTTTTATTTATAGCTCAGAATGACACGAATCCAGTGCCCATGTTAAGCTAGTTCAGTTTTCTATATTGAGGCAAAATTTGAGAAACAAATAGATACGACAAAGTGGTTGAGTAATCTATTCTATACCGAATGACGAGATGCCATGAATTATGTTTCATTTATACGCTTTTACTCAATGAGCACCAATGATCTGTTTAGAATAATCATTTTAACTAGCCGATCAACTTGACATGTCTGCGCAAAATTTTCACTAACTTTTGATTTATAGCTCTGAATGACATGAATTCAATACCCCTGTTGAGCTAGTTCAATTTTCTATATTGAGACAAAATTTGAGACAAATATAGATACGACAAAGCGTCCAAGTAATCGAATCTATCCCAAACTGCGTAATGCCATGCATTATACTTCATTTATAAGCCTTACTCCATAAGCACCAATGATCAATTTAGAATGATCATTCGAATTGGCCGATCAACTTGACATTACTTCATTAATCCAGTTTAGAATAATCCGTTCTATCCAAAATGGCGAGATGTTGTGCATTATGCGACATTTATAAGCCTTTACTCAATGAGCACCAATGATCAGCTTAGAATAATCATTTTAACTGGCCGATCAACTTAACATATCTACCCTAAATCGTCTCTAATTTTTTATTTATAGCTCCAAATGACACGAATCCAATGCCCCCATTGAGCTAGTTCAATTTTCTATATTGAGACTCAATTTGAGACAAATATAGATACGAAAAAGCGTCCGAGTAATCCAATCTATCCCAAACTGCGTTATGCAATGCATTATACTTCATTTATAAGCCTTACTCAATAAGCACCATCGATCAATTTAGAATGATGATTCAAATTGGCCGATCAACTTCACATGACTTCATTAAATCGTCCGTAAGCTTTTATTTATATCTCAGAATGACACGAATCCAATGCCCACATTAAGCTATTTCAATTTTCTATATTGTGACAAAATTTGAAACAGAACTATATACAACAAAGCGTCCAAGTAATCCAATCTATACAAAATTGTATGATGCCATCCATTATGCTTCATTTATAAAGCTTTACTCAATAAGCACCAATGATCAGTTTAGAATAAAAGTATTAACAGGCCGATTAAATTAGCAATTACGCACTAAATAATCCGTAGTTTTTGATTTAGAGCTCATATTGACACGAATCTAATGCCCACGTTAAACTAGCTTAATTTTCTATATTGTGATAAAATCTAAGACTAAAATTTCTTCAACAAAGCGTCAGTGTAATCCAATCTATCCAAAACTGCGTAATGTCATGCATTATGCTTCATTTATAAGCCTTTACTCAATTAGCACGATAGATCAGTTTAGAATGATCATATTAACCGGCCGATCAACATGACAAGTCCACACTAAATCGTCTATAACTTTTGATTTATAACTGATAATAACACGAATCCAATGCCCACGTAAAGCTAGCTCAATTTTCTATATTGTGACAAAATTTGAAACAGAAATAGAAACGACAAAGCGTCCAAGTAATCTAGTCTAATCCAAACTTTGTGATGCCAAGCATTATTCTTCATTTATAAGCTTTTACTCAATGAGCACAAATGATCAGTTTAGAATGATCATTTTAATAGGCCGATCAACTTGACATGTTTGCACTAAATCGTCTCTCAGTTTTTATTTATAGCTCAAAATGACACGAAACCAATGCCCATGTTGAGCTAGCTCAATTTTATATATTGAGACAAAATTAAAAACAAATATAGATACGACAAAGCGTCCAAGTAATCCAGTCTATCCTAAACTGCGTCATGCCATCCATTTTACTTCATTTATAGGCCTTTACTCAATAAGCACCAATGATCAATTTAGAATGATCATTTTAATTGGCCGATCAACTTGACATGTATTCACCAAATCGTCCATAAGTTTTAAATTAAAGCTGAGAATGACATGAATCCAATTCCCACTTTAAACTAGTTCAATTATCTATATTGTGAAAAAATTTGAGATAGAACTAGAAATAACAATGAGTTCTAGTAATCCATTCTATCCAAAACTGTGTGATGCCATGCATTATGCTTCATTTATAAGCCTTTACTCAATGAGCACCAATGATCAGTTTAGAATAATCCGTTCTATCCAAAACGGCGAGATGTTGTGCATTATGCGACATTTATAAGCCTTTACTTAATGAGCACCAATGATCAGTTTAGAATAATCATTTTAACTGGCCGATCAACTTGACATATCTGCGATAAATCATCTCTAACTTATGATTTATAGCTCCAAATGACATGAATCCAATGCCCCTGTTGAGCTAGTTAAATTTTCTATATTGAGACTAAATTTGAGACAAATATAGATACAAAAAAGCGTCCGCGTAATCCAATATATCCCAAACTGCGTTATGCAATGCATTATACTTCATTTATAAGCCTTACTCAATAAGTACCAATGATCACTTTAGAATGATCATTTGAATTGGCCGATAAACTTCACATGACTTCATTAAATTGTCCCTAAGTTTTTATTTATATCTCAGAATGACACGAATCCAATGCCCATGTTAAGCTATTTCAATTTTCTATATTGTGATAAAATTTGAAACAGAACTATATACAACAAAGCGTCCAAGTAATCCAATCTATACGAATCTGTATGATGCCATCCATTATGCTTCATTTATAAAACTTTACTCAATGAGCACCAATGATCAGTTTAGAATAAAAGTATTAACTGGCCGATTAAATTGGCAAGTCCGCACTAAATTATCCGTAACTTTTGATTTAGAGCTCAGATTGACACGAATCTAATGCCCACGTTAAACTAGCTTAATTTTCTATATTGTGATAAAACCTAAGACTAAAATTTCTTCGACAAAGCGTCCACGTAATCCAATCTATCCAAAACTGCGTAATGTCATGCATTATGCTTCATTTATAAGCCTTTACTCAATTAGAACGATAGATCAGTTTAGAATGATCATATTAACCGGCCGATCAACATGACAAGTCCACACTAAATCGTCCATAACTTTTGATTTATAGCTCATAATAACACGAATCCAATGCCCACGTTAAGCTAGCTATATTTTCTATATTGCGACAAAATTTGAGACAGAAATAGAAACCACGAAGCGTCCAAGTAATCTAGTCTAACCCAAACTGTGTGATGCCAACCATTATTCTTCATTTATAAGCTTTTACTAAATGAGCACCAATGATCAGTTTAGAATAATCATTTTAACAGGCCGATCAACTTGACATGTTTGCACTAAATCGTCTGTCAGTTTTGATTTATAGCTCCGAATGACACGAAACCAATGCCCACATTGAGCTAGCTCAATTTTCTATATTGAGACATAATTAAAAAAAATATAGATACGACAAAGCATCCATGTAATCCAGTCTATCCTAAACTACGTGATGCCATCCATTACACTTCATTTAAAAGCCTTTACTCAATAACCACCAATGATCAATTTAGAATGATCATTTTAACTAGCCGATAAACTTGACATTTATTCACCAAATTGTCCGTAAGTTTTGATTGAAAGCTGAGAATGACATGAATCCAATTCCCACTTTAAGCTAGTCCAATTATCTATAGTGTGAAAAAATTGAGATAGAACTAGAAATAACAACGAGTTCCAGTAATCCATTCTATCCAAAACTGTGTGATGCCATGCATTATGCTTTATTTATAAGCGTTTACTCAATGAGCACCAATGATTAGTTTAGAATAATCCGTTCTATCCAAAACGGCGAGATGTTGTGCATTATGGGACATTTATAAGCGTTTACTCAATGAGCACCAATGATTAGTTTAGAATAATCCGTTCTATCCAAAACGGCGAGATGTTGTGCATTATGGGACATTTATAAGCCTTTACTCAATGAGCACCAATGATCAGTTTAGAATAATCTGTTCTATCCAAAACGGCGAGATGTTGTGCATTATGGGACATTTATAAGCCTTTACTCAATGATCACCAATGATCAGCTTAGAATAATCATTTTAACTGGCCGATCAACTTGACATATCTGCGCTAAATCGTCTCTAACTTTTGATTTATAGCTCCAAATGACACGAATGCAATGCCCCCGTTGAGCTAGTTCAATTTTCTATATTGAGACTAAATTTGAGACAAATATAGATATGAAAAAGCATCCGAGTAATCCAATCTATCCCAAAGTGCGTTATGCAATGCATTATACTTCATTTATAAGCCTTACTCAATAAGCACCAATGATCAATTTAGAATGATTATTCGAATTGGCCGATCAACTTCACATGACTTCATTAAATCGTCCGTAAGTTTTTATTTATATCTCAGAATGACACGAATCCTATGCCCACGTTAAGCTATTTCAATTTTCTATATTGTGACAAAATTTGAAACAGAACTATATACGACAAAGCGTCCAAGTAATCCAATCTATACAAAACTGTATGATGCCATCCATTATGCTTCATTTATAAAGCTTTACTTAATGAGCACCAATGATCAGTTTAGAATAAAAGTATTAACTGGCCAATTAAATTGGCAAGTCCGCACTAAATCATCCGTAACATTTGATTTAGAGCTCAGATTGACACGAATCTAATGCCCACGATAAACTAGCTTAATTTTCTATATTGTGATAAAATCTAAGACTAAAATTTATTCGACAAAGCGTCCACGTAATCGAATCTATCCAAAACTGTGTAATGTCATGCATTATGCTTCATTTATAAGCCTTTACTGAATGAGCACGATTGATCAGTTTAGAATGATCATATTAACCGGCCGATCAACATGACAAGTCCACACTAAATCGTCTATAACTTTTGATTTATAACTGATAATAACACGAATCCAATGCCCACGTAAAGCTAGCTCAATTTTCTATATTGTGACAAAATTTGAAACAGAAATAGAAACGACAAAGCGTCCAAGTAATCTAGTCTAATCCAAACTTTGTGATGCCAAGCATTATTCTTCATTTATAAGCTTTTACTCAATGAGCACCAATGATCAGTTTATAATGATCATTTTGAACTGGCTGATCAACTTGACATATCTGCACTAAATCGTCTGTAACGTTTGATTTATAGCATAAAATGACACAAATCCAATGCCCACGTTGAGCTAGCTCAATTTTCTATATTGAGACTAAATTTGAGATTAATATGGATTCAACAAAGCGTTCAAGTAATCTAATCTATCCAAAACTGTGTGATTTCATGCATTATGCTTCGGTTATAATCCTTTACTCAATGAGCAACAATGATCAGTTTAGAATAATCCCTTCTATCCCAAACGGTGAGATGTCATGCATTATGCTTCACCTATAAGCCTTTACTCAATGAGAACCAATGATAAGTTTAGAATGATCATTTAAACTGGCCAATCAACTTGAAATGTTTGCCCTAAATCAACTGTAACTTCTGATTTATAGTTCAGAATGACACGAATCCGATTCCCAAATTAAGCTAGTTCACTTTTCTATATTTGAAAAAATTTGAGATAGAACTAGATACGACAAAGCGTAAAAGTAATTCAATCTATCCAAAATAGTGGGATTCGATGCATTATGCTTCATTTATAAGCCTTTACTCAACGAACACCACTGATCAGTTTAGAATAAACAGTTCTATCCCAACGATGCATTATGCTTCATTTATAAACCTTTTCTCAATGAGCACCAATGATCATTTTAGAATGATCATTTTAACCAGTCGATCAATTTGACTTGTCTGCACTAAATTGTCTGTAACTTTTTATTTATAGCTCAGAATGTCACGAATCCAATGCCCACGTTGAGCTAGCTAAATTTTCTATATTGAGACAATATTTGACACAAATATAGATACGACAAAGCATCCAAATAATCGAATCTATCCCAAAGTGTGTGATGCCATGCATTATACTTCATTTATAAGCCTTTACTCAATAAGCACCAATGATCAATTTAGAATGATTATTTTAACTAGTCGATCAACTTGACAAGTCCGCACTAAATTGTCCGTAACTTTTGATTTAGAGCTCAGAATGACACGAATCCAATGCCCACGTGAAACTAGCTTAATTTTCTATATTGTGATAAACTTTAAGAATGAAATTGCTTCGATAAGGCATCCACGCAATCCAATCTATCAAAACCTATGTAATGTCATGCATTATGCTTCATTCATAAGCTTTTACCCAATGAGCACCAATGATTAGTTTAGAATGATTATATTAACAGACCGATCAACATGACATGTCCCCACTAAATCTTCCGTAACCTTTGATTTATAACTCAGACTAACATGAATCCAATGGCCACGTTAAACTAGTTCAATTTTCTATAATGTGACAAAATTTGAGATAGAAATTGATATGACAAAGCGTCCAAATAATACAGTCTATACCAAACTGCGTGATGTCATGCATTATTCTTCATTTATAAGATTTTACTCAATGAGCATCAATGATCTATTTAGAATAATCATTTTAAATGGCCTATCAACTTGACATGTCTTCACTAAATCATCCATAACTTTTGATTTATAGCTCAGAATTACACGAATCCAATGCCCATGTTAACCTAGTTCAATTTTCTTTATTGAGAAAAAACTTCAGATTTAAATAGATACGACAAAGTGGCCTAGTAATCCATTCTATCCCAAACGGCGAAATACCATGCATTATGATTCATCTATAAGCTTTTACTGAATGAGCCCCAATGATCATTTTAACTGGCCGATCAACTTGACATGTTCGGACTAAATCGTCTGTAACTTTTGATTTATAGCTCTGAATGACACGAATCCTATACCCAACTTGAGCTAGCTCATTTTTCTATATTGAGACAAAATTTGAGACAAATATAGTACGAAAAAGCGTCCAAGTAATCCAATCTACCCCAAACTGCGTGATGCCATGCATTATATTTCATTTATAAGCCTTTACTCAATGAGCACCATTGATCAGTTTAGAATGATCATTTTAATTGGCCAATCAACTTGACAAGTCTAAAATAAATCGTTTGCAACTTTTGATTTATAGCTCAAAATGACACGAATCCAAAGCTCATGTTAAGCTAGTTCAATTTTCTATATTTTGACAAAATATGAGACAGAACAAGATACGACAAAGTGTCCAAGTAATCAAATCTATCCAAAATTGAGTGATGCCATGCATTCTACTTCGTTGATAAGCCTTTACTCAATGAACACCAATGATCAGTTTATAATAATCATATTACTTGAGCACAAATTTTCTATATTTTGACGAAACTTAAGACAAAATAGAGATGACAAAGCGTCCAAGTAATCAAATCTATCACAAACTACGTGATGCCATGCTCGATGCTTCGTTTATATGCCATTACTTCATGAGTACCAATTATCAGTTTAGAATGATCACTTTAACTCGCCGATCAACTTGACATGTCTGCACTAAAACGTACGTAACTTTTGAGTCAGAGCTCAGAATGACATGAATCCAATGCCCACGATAAGCTAGCTCAATCTTCTATATTTTGAAAATTTTTAAGACTAAAATTTCTTCAACAAAGTGTCCAAGTAATCCCATCTATCCAAAACTGTGTAATATCTTGTAATATGCATCATTTATAAGCCTTTATTCAATGAGTAACAATGATCAGTTTAGAATGATCATTTTAACTGTCCGATCAACTTGACATGTCTTCACCAAATCGTCTGTATGTTTTGATTTATTGCTCAGAATGACACAAACCCAATGCACACGTTAAGCTAGTTTAGTTTTCTATATTGAGACAAAGTTTATGACAGAATTAGATACAACAAAGTGTCCAAGTAATCAAATCTATCAAAAATTGCTTGATGTTATGCATTCTGCTTCATTTATAAGTCTTTAATCAATGAGCACTAATGATCAGTTTGGAATAATCATATTAACTAGTCATTCAACTTCAAATGTCCGCACTAAATCGACCATAACTTTTGATTTAGAGCTCAAAATGACACGAACCCAATGCCCACGTTAAACTAGCTGAATTTTCTATATTTTGACAAAACTAAAGACAAAATAGTGACGACAAAGCGTCCAAGTAATCAAATCTATCACAAACTACGCGATGCCATGCTTAATGCGTCATTAATAAGCCTTTACTTAATGAGCACCAATGATCTGTTTAGAAAGATTACTTTAACTGGCCGATCAACTTGACATGTCCACACTAAATAGTCCGTAACTTTTGATTTAGAGCTTAGAATGACACGAATCCAATGCCCACGTTAAGCTAGCTCAATTTTCTATATTATGACAAAATTTGAGACAGATATCGAGAAGACAAAGTGTACAAGTAATCAAATCTATCCCAAACTACGTGATGCCATGCTTAATGCGTCATTAATAAGCCTTTACTTAATGAGCACCAATGATCAGTTTAGAATGATCACTTTAACTGGCCGATCAATTTGACATGTCCTCACTAAATAGTCCATAACTTTTGATTTAGAGCTCAGAATGACACGAATCCAATGCCCACGTTAAGCTACCTCAATTTTCTATATTGTGAAAATATTTGAGACACAAATAGAGAAGACAAAGCATCCAAGTAATCTAATCTATTCTAAATTGTGTGATGCCATGTTTTATGCTTCAATTATAAGCCTATACTTAATGACCAACTAGTGATCAGTTTAGAATGATTACTTTAACTGGCTGATCAACTTGACATTTTCGCACTAAATCGTCTGTAAGTTTTGAGTTAGAGCTCAGAATGACACGAATCCAAAGCCCACGTTAAGCTAGCACAATATCTATATTTTAACAAAATTTGAGACACAAATAGATAGGACAAAGCATCCAACTAATCCAACCTATCCCAAAATGCGTGATGCCATGCATTATGCTTAATTTATAAACTTTTACTAAATGAGCACCAATGATCAGTTTAAAATGATTGTTTTAACTAGGAAATCAACTTGACATGTCTCCACTAAATCATCCGTAAGTTTTGATTTATAGCTCAGAATGACACGAATCCAATGGCCATGTTAACCTAGTTAAATTTTCTATATTGAGACAAAAGTTTGAGACAGATCTATATACGACAATGTGTCCAAGTAATTAAATTTATCAAAAATTGTGTGCTGCCATGCATTATGCTTCATTTATAACCCTTTACTCTCAATGAGCACCAATGATCAGTTTAGAATAATCATATTTGCTGGCCGATCAACTTGATATATCCGCACTAAATCTTTCGTAACTTTGGATTTAGAGCTCATAATTACACGAATCCAATTTCCACATTAAACTAGTTCAATTTTCTATATTATGACAATATTTGGGAGAGAACTAGATACGACAAAGCGTCCAAGTAATCTAGTCTATCCCAACCTCCGTGATGCCATGCATTATTTTTCATTTATAAGCTTTTACTCAATGAGCACCAATGATCCATTTTGAATGATCGTTTAACTGGCCGAGCAACTTGACATGTCTGCACTAAATCGTTCGTAAGTTTTGACTTATAGCTCAGTTTGACACAAATCCAATGCCCACATTAAGCTTTGAGATAGATCTAGATACGACAAAGTGTCCAAGTAATCAAATCTACCAAAAACTACGTGATGCCATGCATTATGTTTCATTTATAAGCCTTTACTCAATGAGCACCAATGATCAGTTTAGAATAATCATATTAACTGGCCAAAAATGTCCACACTAAAGCTTCCTAACTTTTGATTTAGGGATCAGAATGACCTGAATCCAATGCCCACTTTAAGCTAGCTCAATTTTATATATTTTGACAAATTTTGAGACGGAAATAGAGACGACAAAGTGTCCAAGTAATAAAATATATCCCAAACTATGTGATGCCATGCTTTATGCTTCATTTATAAGCCTTAGTTAATTAGCACAAATGATCAGTTTAGAATGATCACTTTAACTAGCCGATCAACTTGACATGTCTGCACTAAATCGTCAGTAACTTTTGATTTAGACCTCATAACGACACGAATGAAATGCCCACGTTAAGCTAGCTCTATTTTCTATATTGTGACAAATTTTAAGATAGAAATATATACGAAGAAGGGTTCAAGTAATTCAATTTATCCAAAACTGCGAGATGCCTTGCTTTATGATTCGTTTATAAGCCTTTACTCGATGTTCACTAATGATCAGTTTAGAATGATCATTTCAACTGGCTGATCAACTTGACATGTCTCCACTAAATCGTCCGTAACATTTGATTTATAGCTCCGAATGACCCGAATCCAATGCCCACGTTAACCTAGCTTAATTTTTTTATATTTTAACAAAACTGGAGACAACATAGAGACGCCAAACCTTCTAAGTAATCAAATCTATCCCAAACTACGTGATGCCATGCTTTATGTTTCATTTATAAGGCTTTATTTAATGAGCACCAATGAGCAGTTTAGAATGATCACTTTAACTAGCCGATCAACTTGACATGTTTGCACTAAATCGTCCGTAACTTTTGATTTATATCTCAGAATGACACGAATGTAATGCCCACGTTAAGGTAGCTTAATTTTCTATATTGTGACAAAATTTGAGACAAAAATACATATGAAAAACTGTGTAAGTAATCCAGTCTATCCAAAACTGTGTGATGTCATGCATTATGCTTCATTTATAATCATTTACTCAATGAGTACCAATGATCAGGTTAGAATAATCATATTAATTGGCTGATCAACTTGACATATCGGCAATAAATCGTCCGTAACTTTTGATTTAGAGCCCAGAATGATACGGCTCCAATGCCTACGTTAGGCTCGCTGAATTTTCTATGTTTTGACAAAATTTGAGATAAAAATAGGGAAGAAAAAGCGTACAAGTAATCAAATCTATCCCAAACTACGTGACGCCATGCTTTATACTTCATTTATAAGCCTTTACTTAATTAGCACCAATGATTAGTTCAGAATGATCATTTTAGCTGGCCGATCAACTTGACATATCCCCACTAAATCGTCCATAACTTTTGATTTAGAACTCAGAATGATACGAATGTAATGCCCACGTTAAGCTATTTCAATTATCAATGTTGTAACAAAATTAGAGAAAAAATAGATACGAAAAAGTATCTAAGTAATCCAATCTATCCAAAGCTGTGTGATGCCATGCACTATGTTTCATTTATAAGCATTTACGCAATTAGTACCAATTATTAGTTTAGAATGTCACTTTAACTGCCCGATCAACTAGACATGTCCGCGTGAAATTGTCCGTAACTTTTAATTTAGATCTCAGAATGACACGAATTCAATGCCCACGTTAAGCTAGCTCAATTTTCTATATTGTGATAAAATTTAAGACTAAAATTGCTACGACAAAGCATCACCCTTATCCCATCTATCCAAAACTGTGTAATGTCATGCATTATGCTTCATTTATAAGCCTTTACTCAGGAGCACCAATGATCATTTCAGAATTATCATATTAACTGACCGATCAACATGACATTTCCAAACTAAATCGTTCGTAACTTTTGTTTTATTTCTCGGAATGAAACGAATCCAATGCTCACGTTAAACTAGCTCAATTTTCTATATTGTGAGAAAATTTGAGACAGAATAGATACGAAAAAGCATCCAAGTAATCTTGTCTAACCCAAACTGCGTGATGCCATTCATTATGCGTCATTTATAAGCTATTACTCAATGAGGAGCAGTGATCAGTTTAGAATGATCATTTTAATTGGCCGATCAACTTGACATGTCTACACTAACTTGCCATAACTTTTCACTTACAGTTCAGAATGACACGAATCCAATGCCTACGTTAAACTAGTTCAATTTTCTATATTGAGACAAAATTTGAGATAGAAATAGATACGAAAAAGCGTTCAAGTAACCCAATCTATCAAAAACTGCGTGATTTCATGCATTATGCTTCATTTATAAGCCTTTACTCAATGAGTACCAATGATCACTTTAGAATGATCATATTAACTTGCCGATGAACTTGACATATCTTTAACTTTTGATTTAGAGCTCAGAATCACACGAATCCAATGCCCACATTAAGCTAGCTCAATTTTTATATTGTGACAAAATTTGAGATAGAAATAGATACGACAAAGCGTCCAAGTAAACCAATCTATCCTAAACAGCGTGATGCCGTGAATAATTCTTCATTTATAAGCTTTTAATCAATGATCAGTTCATAATGATCATTTTAACTAGCTGAACGACTTCACATATCTGAACGAAATGGTCTATATCTTTTGATGTAGAGCTCAGAATGACGCGAATCAATTAACCTTGTTAAGCTCGTTCAATTTTTTATATTATGACAAAATTTGAGATAAAAGTAGATACTACAATGGGTCCAAGTAATCAAATCTATCCAAAACTGCGTGATGTCATGCATTATGCTTCATTTATAACCCTTTACTCAATGAGCACGAATGATCAGTTCAAAATAATCATGTTAACTGGCCGATCAATTTGACATGTCCGCACTAAATCGTGCGTAACTTTCAACTTAGAGCTCAAAATGATACTAATCCAGTTTCCATGTTAATCTATCTCAATTTTCGCTATATTCCCAAATTCCTTATTCAAGAGGATGATCCAACGAGTTTTAAAAGGAGTTTTGCTATTAAAATTTTTGATGCTTCAGAAAAAAGGATACAAGAGAGTACTTATACTAGTCTAGGAAATTGAAAATGACTGCTAAAATTCTACCAAAACATTAAAGGAAATACATAGGAAATTACAAAGACAACTAAGACAAAGACTAAGAAATAAATAATGTTTTGACTTGATTCTTCCTCTCTCATTTCGTGGATGATAAGATAGAACTGGCATTGATTCACCAAGAGGTTGTGGTAAAGTACCTTAGGCTCGCCTCATTAAAAACCTATCTTAGAAAACCTATTGGGACCAAACTAAGAATAGGGAAAAAGAGTACAATCCAAGGCACCTCTCATGGTGAGATTTAGGTGGCTTGAACCACAACCAATGTTATTGGATTAGCACACACTAAACTGGCCTAAATGGTATTGAAAAGGTGCTGTAGTGTTGTCTTAAGTCCGGCTGGCTTGGATCAGGTAATGGGGCCATTGAAGATTTGTAGGCTTTCATCTCCAATATCCGCGGGTTCTAGCTACTCCTTAGCATCTTTAGTGGCTTCTTCCTCCTCTGGTTCAAGCTGCTCCTTAGGTTGTGATTCCTTGCTGGCCATTCTCACATCAAACTGGCCAATCAATTTGACATGTCCGCACTAAATCGTGCGTAACTTTTGATTCAGAGCTCAGAATGACACAGATCCAATTAATGCCCACGTTAAGCTAGCTCCATTTTCTATATTTTGACAAAATTTAAGGCAAGAATAGAGATGAAAAAGCCTCCAAGTAATTAAATCTATCCCAAACTACGTGATGCCATGCTTTATGCTTCATTTATAAGCCTTTAATTAATGAGCACCAATGATCAGTTTAGAACTATAACTTTAACTGGCCGATAACCTTGACATGTCCACACTAAATCGTCTGTAGCTTTTGATTTAGAGTTCAAAATGACACGAATCCAATGCCCACTTTAAGCTAGCTCAATTTTCTATATTTTAAAAAAATTGAGACAGAAATAGATACGACAAAGCGCCCAAGTAATCCATTCTATCCTAAACTGTGTGATGCCATGCATTATTCTTCATTGATAAGCTTTACTCAATGAGCAATAATTATAAGTTTAAAATGATCATTTTAACTGGCCGATCAGTTTAACATGTCTGCACTAGATGATACGTAACTTTAAATGTATAGCTCAAAATGACACGAATCCAATGCCAACGTTAAGCTAATTCAATATTTTATATTGTGACAAAATATAAGATAGAAATAGATACGACAAAGCCTACAAGTAATCCAATCTTTCCAAAACTGCGTGATGCCATGCATTGTGCTTCATTTATAAGCCTTTACTTAATGAGCACTAATGATCAGTTCAAATGATCATTTTACCAGGACGATCAACTTGACATGTTTACACTAAATCGTGTGTAACTTTTGATTTCTAGCTCAGAATGACCCGTATCCAATGCCCACGTTAAGCTTGCTCAATTTTCTTTATTGAAGCAAAATTTGAGACAGAAATAGATACGACTAAGCGTCCAACTAATCCAATCTATCCTGAATTGCGTGATGTCATACATTATGCTTCATTTATAAGCCCTTACTCAATGAGCACCAATGATCGGTTTAGAATAATCATTTTAACTAGCCGATCAACTTCACATGTCAGCACTAAGTCATGTATGACTTTTGATTTATAGCTCAGAATAACACGAATCCAATGCCCACGTTAAGCTAGTTCAATTTTCTATATTGACACAAAATCTGAGACAAAAATTGATACGACAAAGCGTGCAAGTAATCCAATCTATCCAAAACTGCGTGATGCCATGCAACATGTATCATTTATAAGCATTTACTCAATGCACACCAATGATCATTTTAGAATGATCATATTAACTGGCCGATCAACTTGACATATCCGCACTAAATTGTCCATAACATCTGATTTAGAGTTTAGAATGACACCAATCCAATGCCCATGAAAAGCTAGCTCAATTTTCTATATTGTGATAAAATTTAAGATTAAAATTGCTTCGAGAAGTCCTCCAAGTAATCAAGTCTATCCAAACTGCGTGATGTCAAGCATTATGCTTCACTTACAAGCGTTTACTCACTGAGCACCAATGATCAGCTTACAATGATCACTTTAATTGGCCGATAAATTTGACATTTCCGCACTAAATCGTCCGTGACTTTTGGTTAGAGCTCAGAACGACACGAATCCAATGCCCACGCTAAGCCAACTCAATTTTCTATATTGTAACAAAATTTGAGACAAGTAAGATACAAAAAAGCGTCCAAGTAATCCAATCTATCCCTAACTGTGTGATGACATGAATTATGTTTCATTTATAAGCCTTTACTCAATGAGCACCACTGATCAGTTTATAATAATCATATTAACTAGCCGATCAACTTGACATGTCTGCATTAAATCATCAGTAAATGTTTATTTATAGCTCAAAATGACACGAATCCAATGCCAACTTTAAGCTAATTCAATTTTCTATACTGTGACAAAATTTGAGACAAAAATAGATACGACAAAGCGTCCAACTAATCCAATCTATCAAAACTACATGATTCCATGCATTATTCTTCATTTATAAGCTTTTACTCAATGAGCACTGATGATGAGTTTAGAATGATCATTTTAACTGGTCGATCAACTTGACATGTCCACACTAAATTTTCCGTCAATTTTGATTTATAGCTCCAAATGATACGAATCCAATGCCCACGTTAAGCTAGTTCACTAGCCGATCAACTTGATATGTCTGCAGTAAATCATCCGTAAATTTTGATTTAGAACTCAGAATGACACAGATCCAATGCCCACGCTAAGCTAGCTCATTTTTCTATATTGTGACAAAATTTAAGAAAAAAACAGATACGACAAAGCGTCAAAGTAATACAATCTATCCCAAAGTATGTGATTCCATGCATTATTCTTCATTTATAAGCTTTTACTCAATAAGCACCTATGATCAGTTTAGAATGATCATTGTAACTCGCCGATCAACTTGACATGTGTACATAAACCATCTGTAACTATTGATTTATAGCTGAAATTGACACGAATCCAATGCACATGTTAAGCTAGTTCAATTTTCTATAATGTGACAAAATTTTAGACAAACTAGATACGACAAAGGATCCAAGCAATACCATCTATGCCAAACTCTGCGATGCCATGCATTAGCTGCATTTATAAGCCTTTTCTCAATGAGCACCAGTGATCAGTTTAGAATAATCATATTAATTGGGCGATAACCTTGTTATGTCCGCACTAAATCTTCCATAAATTTTGATTTAGAGTTCTGAATGACACGAATGCAATACCCACGTTAAGCTAACTCAATTTTCTATATTTTACAAAATTTGAGACAGAAATAGAGATGACAATGCGTCTAAGAAATCCAATCTATCCAAACTGATTGATGCCATGCTTTATGATTCATTTATAAGCCTTTACTTAATGAGCATCAATCATCGGTTTAAAATGATCATTTTAACTGGCCGATCAATTTGACATGTATACACTAAATCGATCGTAACATTTGATTTAGCGCTCAGAATGACACAACTTCAGTGCCTACGTTAAGCTAGTTCAACGTTCTATATTATCATAAAATTTGAGATAGAACTAGATAAGAAAAACCATCTAAGTAATCCAATCTATTCCAAACTGCGTGATGTCATGCATTATGCTTTATTTATAAGCCTTTACTCAATGAGCACCAATGATCTATTTAGAATAAACATATTAACTGGCCGATCAACTTCACATGTCCGCACTATATCGTTTGAAATTTTGAATGAGAGCTCTGAATGACACGAATCAATTGCCCACGTTAAGCTAGCTCACATTTTTATAATTTGACAAACTTTGAGACAGAAATAGAGATGACAAAGCGTCCAAGTAATCCAATCTTTCCAGACTGCTTGATGTCATAGATTATTTTTAATTTATAAGCTTTTACTCAATGAGCACCAATGATCAGTTTAGAATTATCATTTTAATTGGCCGATCAACTTATCATGTCTGTACTAAATTATCTGTAAATTTTGAGTTATAACTCAGAATAACACGAATCCAATGCCTCCGTTAAGCTAGTTCAATTTTTTATATTGTGACAAAATTTGAGAAAGAACTAGATACGACAAAGCATCCAAGTAATCTAACATATCCCAGACTGCTTAATGCCATGCATTATGCTTCATTTATAAGCCTTTACTCAATGTGCACCAAAGATCAGTTTAGAATAATCATAATAACTGGCCGATGAACTTGACATGTTCGCAGTAAATGGTCTGTAAATTTTGATTTAGAGCTCAGAATGACACAAATCCAATGCCCACGTTAAGCTAGCTCATTTTTCTATATTGTGACAAAATTTGAGACAGAAATAGATATGACAAAACGTCAAAGGAATACAAACTATCCCAAACTGTGTGATTCCATGCAGTATTCTTCATTTATAAGCTATTACTCAATGAGCACCAATGATTAGTTTAGAATGATCATTTTAACTAGCCGATCAACTTGACATATCTGCACTAAATTGTCCGTAGCATTTGGGTTATAACTTAGAATGACACGAATCCAATGCTCACGTTAAGGTAGTTCAAATTTCTATACTTTGACAAAATTTTAGACAAAACGAGATACGACAAAGCATCCAAATAATTCAATCTCTCCCAAACTGCATGATGCCAGGCATTATGCTTCATTTGTAAGCCTTTACTCAATCAGCACCAATGATCATTTTAGAATAATCATATTAACTGGCCGATCAACTTGACATGTCCGCACTAAATCATATGTAACTTTCGATTTAGAGCTCAGAATGACATGAGTCCAATGCTCACGTTATGCTAGCTTTATTTTCTATATTGTGGAAACTTTTGAGACAGAAATAGATACGACAAAGCATTCAATTAATCTAATCTATCCCAAATTGCATGATGCCATGCATCATTCTTCATTTATAAGCTTTTACTCAATGAGGACCAATGATCAGTTTAGAATGATCATTTTAACTCGCCGATCAACTTGACATGTCTGCAATAAATCGTCTGTAACATTGATTTATAGCTCAAAATGAGACGAATCCAATGCCCATGTTAAGCTAACTCAATTTTCTATATTTTACAAAATTTGAGATAGAAATAGCGATGACAATGCATCTAAGAATTTCAATCTATCCAAACTGCTTGATGCCATCCTTTATGATTCATTTACAAGCTTTTATTTAATGAGCACCAATCAACGGTTTAGAATGATCACTTTAACTGGCCGATCAACTTGACATGTCTACACTAAATCGACCGTAACTTTTGATTTAGCGCTTAAAATGACACGAATTCAGTGCCTATGTTAACCAAGCTTAATGTTCTATATTATCACAAAATTTGAGATAGAACTAGATAAGACAAAGCGTCCAAGTAATCCAATCTATCCCAAACTGCTTGATGTCATGCATTATTTTTCATTTATAAGCTTTTACTCAATGAGCACTAATGATCAATTTAGAATGATCATCTTAACTAGCCAATCAACTTGACATATCTGCACTAAATCGTATGTAATTTTTGAGTTATAACTCAGAATGACACGAATCCAATGCCCATGTTAAGATAGTTCAATTTTTTATATTGTGACAAATTTGAGACATAACTACATACAACAAAGCTTCCAAGTAATCCAATATATCCCGAACTGCGTGATGCCATGCATTGTGCTTTATTTATAAGCCTTTTCTCAATGAGCACCAATGATTAGTTTAGAATAATCAAATTATCTGGCCGATAAATTTGACATATCCGCCGTAAATAGTCCATAAATTTTGATTTAGAGCTCAAAATTACACAGATCCAATACCACCATAAGGTAGCTCAACTTTCTATGTATTGACTAAATTTGAGGCAAAATAGAGACGAAAGAGCATCTCAGTAATCCAATTTATCCAAACTACTTTATGCCATGCATTATTATTCATTTATAAGATTTTACTCAATGACTACCATGATCAGTTTAGAATGATTATATTAACTTGCTAATTAACTTGGCATGTCTTCACTGAATCATCCGTAACATTTGATGGATACTCAGAATGACACGATTCCAACGCCCACGTTAAGCTAGTTAAATTTTCTATATTGTGACAAAATTTGAAACAGAATTAGATACGACAAAGCATGCAAGTAATCTAATCTATCCCAAACTGTGTGATGCCATGCATTATGCCTAATTTATAAGCGTTTACTCAATGAGCACCAATGATCAGTTTAGAATATTCATATTAACTGACCGATCAACTTGACATATCCGCACTAAATCGTCCATAAATTTTAATTTAGAGCTCAGAATGACACATATCCAATGCCCACGTTAAGCTATTTCAAATTTCAATACTGAGACAAAGTTTGAGTCAGAAATAGATACCAAAAAAGGTCCAATTAATCCACTATATCCAAAACTGCGTGATGTCATGCATTATGCGTCATTTATAAGCTTTTACTCAATGAGCACCAATGATCAGCTTAGAATGATCATATTAACTGGCCGATCAACTTGAAATGTCTATACTAAATCGTCTGTAACTTTAATTTAGAACTCATAATAACACGAATCCAATGCTTACATTAAGCTAATTCAGTTTATTATATTGTGACAAAATTTGAGACAGAAATGCAGACGACAAAGTGTGCAAGTAATCCAATCTATCCTAAACAGCGTGATGCCATGCATTATGCTTCATTTATAAGCTTTTACTCAATCAGCACCAATGATTAGTTTTGAATGATAATTTTAACTAACGAATCAACTTGATTTTTCGCACTAAATCGTCCATAAATTTTGATTTGGAGCTCAGAATGACACGAATCCAATGCCCATGTTAAGCTAGTTCAATTTTCTATATTGTGATAAAATTTAAGACTAAAATTGCTTTGACAAATCCTCCAGGTAATCAAATCTATCCAAAAACTGTGTGATATCATGCCTTATGCTTCAGTTATAAGCCTTTACGCAATGAGCACCAATGATCAGTTTAAAATGATCATTTTAACTCACAGATCCACTTCACATGTCTGCACTAAATCGTCCGTAACTTTTGATTTTTTAGCTCATAATGACAAGAATCCAATGCCCATGTTAACCTAGTTCAAATTTCTATATTGAGAAAAAATTTGATAAAGTAATAGATACGAAAAAGCGTACAAGTAATTCAATCTATATCAAACTGAATGATGCCATGCATTATGCTTCATTTATAAACCTTTACTCAATTATCACCAATGATCAGTGTAGAATGATCATTTTAACTGGCCGATCAACTTGACATGTCTACACTAAATCATACTGAACTTTTGATTTATAGCTCAGAATGACACGAATCCAATGCCCACGTTAAGCTAGTTTAAATTTCTATATTGAGACAAATTTGAGACAAAAATGGATACGAAAAAGCGTCCAAGTAATCAAATCTATCCAAAACTGCGTGATGTCATGCATTATGGTTCATTTATAACCTTTTATTCAATAAGCACCAATGATCAGTTTTGAATTATATTTTTAACTGGCCAATCAACTTGACATATCTGCACTAAATCGTTCGTAACTTTTGATTTATAGCTCAGAATGACACGAATCCAATGCCCACGTTAACCTAGTTCAAATTTCTATATTAAGAAGAAATTTGAGACTGACATAGATATGACAAAGCGTCCAATTAATCCAATATATTCAAAACTGCGTGATGTCATGCATTATGCTTCTTTAATAATCTTTTAGTCAATGAGGACCAATGATCAGTTTAGAATGATCATATTAACGACTGATCAACTTGACATGTCCCCACTAAATCATTTGTAACTTCTAATTTAGAGCCCATAATAACACGAATCCAATGCCCAGGTTAAGCTAGCTCAGTTTATTATTTTGTGACAAAATTCTAGATAGAAATTGAGACGACAAAGCATCCAAGTAATCCAATCTGTCCCAAACTGCGTGATTCCATGCATTATGGTTCATTTATAAGCTTTTATTCAATAAGCACCAATGATCAGTTTTGAATGATAATTTTAACTGGCCAATCAACTTAACATGTACGCACTAAATCATCTATAACTTTTGATTTATAGCTCCGAATGACACGAATCCAATGCCCACATTAAGCTAGTTCAAATTTCTATATTAAGACGAAATTTGAGACAGAAATAGATACGACAAAGCATCCAATTAATCTAATATATCCAAAACTGCATAATGTCATGCATTATACTTCATTTATAAGCTTTTACTTAATAAGAACCAATGATTAGTTTTGAATGATAATTTTAAGTGGCCAATCAACTTTACATGTCCCCTCTAAATCGTCCGTAATTTGTGATTTATTGCTCGGAATGACACGAATTCAATGCCCAAGTTAAGCTAGTTCAAATTTCTATATTGACACAAAATTTGAGACCAAAATAAATACGAAAAAGCATCCAAGTAATCAAATCTATCCAAAAAACGTGATGTCATGCATTATGATTCATTTATAAGGCTTGACTCAAAGAGCAGCAATGATCAGTTTATAATGATCATGTTAACTGGCCGATCAACTTGTCATGTTTGCGCTAAATGGTCTGTAACTTTTGATTTAAAGTTCCAGATGACACGAATCCAATGCCCACGTTAAGTTTGCTCAATTTTCTATATTGTAACAAAATTTAAGACATAAATAGATACGACAAAGCGCACAAGTAATCCTATCTATTCCAAACTGCATGATGCCATGTATTATGCTCATTTATAATCCTTTACGCAATGAGCACCAATGAGCTTCTTTTCCTTACTCATTTGCTGTTCAAGCTCATGTACCTGGGCACGTGTGAGAGGAGCTAGGCTGGCCTTTCTTTTGTCATGCACAAAAGTGTAGAGATTGGTTCGGCCATCATGCCTGGTCTCTTTGTCAAACTGCCATGGCCTTCCTAGCAGAAGATGGCCAGCTTGCATGGGACCACGTCGCACACGACTTGGTCTTGGTACTTGCCCACACTGAATGGCACAGTGACTTGCTCATGGATCTTGAGCTCCACTTTGTCATCGAGCCATCTCAGTCTATATGGTCGAGGGTGCCTTGTCTTCTCTAGACCTAGCTTATCAACCATGTATGCACTAGCAACGTTAGTGCAAGAACCACCATCTACGATGAGGTTACATACCTTGATGGTGCAACGGCTGTGGAAGATGTTCTCCCTCTGGATGGTCTCTGAGGGATCCACCATTTCACTGAGAATGTGTCTAGTGACCAACACTTCCCCCACATCAGGGTACTCAATGTCACCGTATTTTCCTTCTGGTTCATAGTCCTCTTCATCTTGAGATTCATACTCTCCAGCTTCCGTGATCAGCATGACACGGTTGTTTGGGCACTCCTTTGAGATATCTCCGCGACCCCTACACTTGAAACAAGTGATGTCACGTGATCTTTGAGGGTTAGAGGACTTACTAGGCTCTCTCTGGTCACGGGTTTGCTCAGGAGGCTTGCTCTTGAACCGTGACTTGATCTCTATGCTTTTGCCTTGGTCTACGGGCTTGGGAATGCTGCTTGGTGCCCAAGGTGTCTTAGGCTTGCTGCGGATGTCTTGGCTCTTATGTTTGATGTGCTGCTCAGCCTGGACAGATAGGTGGAACAAGTCCTTGAAGTTATTGTAGATTTGCCTTTCCACCTTGCGGCTGATTCTTTCTTGAAGTCCATCAAAAAATTGTGCCATCAAAGCCTCCTCATCGTCATTGAGCTCCAGCCTGTTCCTTAGTCTCTCAAACTCTTCATAGTACTCCTCTACTGATCTGGTACCCTGCTTAAGAGTACAAAAACGTTGTTGCAAATCTCTATGAAAATAAGGTGGAACAAACATTTGTCTCATGAGGTCTTTCATGTCGACCCATGAGTCTACGGGCCTCAATCTTTTCCTCCTTCAGTCAGACACCTCACGATCCCACCAGATGAGGGCATTGTCCGTGAGTTGTGCTACTGCCATGGAGACTCTCCTAGGGCCTGGTTGGTTGTAGTGATCGAAGATGTGGTCCATCCTCCTCTCCCAATCAAGATAGGCTTTGGGGTCTACTTTTCCTGCAAAAATAGGAGGTGTTAACTTGACATCAGGATGAGTTACCCGGTTATAGGTGTGTTCATCTCCATCCTCATGATGTCTAGGAGGCATCCTTGGTCTTTGGTCTAGGAGGCATCCTTGGTCTTTGGTGATGACCATATGGCTCGAAGCCATCACCTTCTGCCTCTGGTTGCCGTGGAGGTCCTCTCGGCCTAGGGTGATAGTTATGAGGTGGTGCGTCCTCATCTTCATCTGGCTGGGGCTCCTCCTGTTCGTGCCATGTCCTAAGGTGCTCAGGAACCTTAGCACGGTCTTGCTCAGCTCTCACGTGCCTTATGGCCTGGAATCTCACAGGTCTCTCCACGCGCTCCAACCTCTCGCCTATTGATGCGAGTTGCGTTTGGAGGGTGGTGAACATGGCCATCATGGCTTCGACTGCTTTTCTATTCTCTTCTGCCATTATGCTACAAGAAAGAAACACAAGTTATTTTGCTCCTGAATGGATTAGGAGAGTTTTCTTTTATAGGGGAATTCGAATTTGCAAAAAGAAAAAAGTTGAGAAAAAGAAAAAACCTGAAGAAAGGAAAGTTTAGAAAAAAATGGAAACTTCCTACAACTTGTGCTAACTGTACAATTCGAATTCTTTTGGTATTTTTCCTATTTTCTTTTTCTTTTCTTTTTAATTTAACTTAAAAATAATGGAAATATGATTTGAACAAAAAGTAAAACGTGAATGGCAATGCAAAAGTGAATCTAAGCCCTAGTGATAATGTAGAAGCTAGATGCAATCGGTATGGAGTTTAGTAATATTTTTTTTGATTTTTCTTGAATGCGACTTAAACTAATGCAAGAACAAGAAACAAAACTAACTAAAGGATAGAAACAAACTGGTTTAGGAGCTTTAAGCTCTGATACCAAAAATGATACAAGCCTCGATTCAAGGCTTATATGCGCGTGGGCTGTTTGGAGAAGGCTAGGTGAGAAACTCGACCTTAGACTTCTCGGATAGGGGTTTTTGGGTTGGTATTTGATGGAAGGGTGAAGTGAACCACACGAGGGGTGATGAACCTTGTGATAAATCACAAACTTAGAGCTAGGAGGGCTGGTCTCAACTAGGTTCTAAGCGCACAAGTCTCTTTTGAGAGAAAGCTTGTAGGAAGAAAGTTCTACTTTATTAATATCAAAAAAGTTGTCGAACTACAATGCTGGAAGGAGCCTTATTAATATGCTCGACAGCTTGACCTTCTAGGGTCGACTCAAAGAAAGAAAAGGAAAGTTTACAAAAGTTCACAAATGGAAAATGTACAAAAGTGCATAACCGAAAAAGGACCTATTCCTAAAATGTCTTTGACTCAAAAATGTAAACAATCTAGATCCTACCCTGCAAAAATGAAAGAGGCATATATTCGAATTGAAAACTTACCTTTCTTACCTCACGGCCAAGAAATGGAAGGTGGCCGTCCTTGTGGCATGCACGTACCTTGCTCCTAGTCTTCGACTTGGTGTATGGTTAGGAATCTTTGGGCCCTGACCGCTCTTGCCACTGAAGCCCAAGTATCTGAAGTCACTTGCATTGTTGAGAAGCCTTTGGACTCTTCTTTGCACTTCTGGCCCACTGTCCTTAGTCGATCTTCCTCTAGGAGCTTGTCAACCCATAAGCTGAACTTGTGGAAGATTGCTCTTGATATGCTCCTTGTCATTGCTCCTGGTGGCACCACTGGTGTAGAAACTTCCTCTAGATGCATGTCCTGAAGCTGGTAGCTTATCTGGTCCGAGTCTCCTTGTGTAGATGCTGAAATGCCCGTGTACTTGGCTGGATCGGCTGTACCGGCTGGACTGTGCGAGGTGCTGGCCGGAATGCCTTCTGGACCGGCCAAGTTGATCCCGGAGTCGGCGGCGTCACCAATGGGACCGGCGGTGTCATCCACATTGCCACCAGCTGTGCCGGAGGTTTGGGCCTCTCCGCCGGCAATGCTGATCGGTCTAGTCCTGTTGGTCGAGGGTCCGGCGGTACCGCTTGGGCCGGCAGACGTGCCAAATGGCCCGGCTGTCTCGGGCAAGCTCCCTGGTCGGCCAGTCTGGTCTCCTGGCCAGCCATACGACCTGATGTCCCCATCATCATACCAGCCACAGTAGAACACAATACACCTCAAATCAATCATTTCTGGATAGTGAACTTCTAATATTTTCACGAAGAACACCGTTGTATACAATTTCTCCCGATTGAGATGATACACCATAATTACAAGTTGTTTGTGAGTTTCCTTTGCAATGACTCTTAAAAGCATATCCACGAGTGCAGTACATTGGATAAGATTTTGCAGTCAATGTAGGACCACTCACCAACTCAAAGAACCACGTGGGAAACGTTATCACCCTAGAAGGACCTGAAGTAACCTACAAAATAATTGAATGTAGTCAATTATATATATAAACTAGAAAATTATTATTGAAAATTACATAATTGTGGTAACACTAACATAAAAATGCAACCATCTTGCAAATTCGCTTTTTTTAAGTTCGACCAACTCATTCTCTGTGTAATCTGAATAATGAACACTTATTTGTTCTATTTATATTCTGTTAATTATGAACAAAATAATTAACAATAAATTATAATAACAATTAAAAATAAAATTTAATTGAATGTATCTTTCATATTCCAAAACGCCATTGCAATTTGTCAAAATATACAAATGCAAGTGATTGTATTCCTTCTCTAATAGGCGTCGCGTCTTCCTTTTTTCACTTAAACGTCCAATTTGTGCAAATACTTCTGGCACATATACTAGATAACTTGGTTTTTCTCCTCCATCATCATGTCGTGCAGGTCGTCTATTTTTTGTTTGGACTTGAGATGGAAAATAGTAGCTGGCGAAATTAGATGTTTCTTCATTAATAGTTTGTGCGACGATTGAACCTTCAACCGTGGCAAGATTTTTAACTTTTTTTCTTTAGGTGGAACATATATCTTTCAAAAGGATACATCCATCGGTACTGAATAAGTCCTCCAAGCGCTACTTCTCTAGGGAGGTGAATAGGAAGATGCTCCATAACATCAAAAAATGCTGGTGGAAATATTTTCTCCAGGCTACAAATGAGAACCGATATTTTTTTCTTCCAAATTTTGGATATCGTCTGCAGTAAATGATCTTGTACATTTAGGCTGAAAATTGCTAAAGGCAAATGGGAATAGTCTTTGCATGATAACATGACAATCATGAGTTTTCATCCCTGAAAATTTGCCTTCAATAGTATCGACACAATTACAAAGATTAGATGCGTATCCATCTGGAAATTTGACACTATGCTTAATCCAGTAAAAGAATTCGTCTTTTGCATTCCCATCCAACCGGAATGCGGGAGACAATGATTCTCCATTTGACATTACATGTAGTTCCTTCCGGGAACAAATATCCGGCAAATCCAATCTACCTCTCAAATTATCTTTTTTTTCCTTGCACATTTAGAACGGTATTCATTATATTGTCGAAAAAATTCTTCTCAATGTGCATAACATCTAGATTATGGCGCAAAAGATGGTCCTTCCAATATGGTAAATCTCAAAAAATGCTCTTCTTGTGCCAATTATGGTATTCGCCACAACCATCAACAGGGTAATGTCCATTACCTCCACATGAAGCCGTTCTCTCAGCACCAAAATCTCTAAGTTGAGTCATCATATAATTCCTGTCAGGAATAGGAGGTGGACCATCAAATTTTTTTTTGTTTTTCCTAAACAATGTCGTGCTCCGGCGATATAGATCATCTTGTGGTAGAAATCGATGATGACAATCGAACCAACTAGTCTTTCGTGCGTGTTTCAGTTGGAACACATCATTATTATCTTGACAATATGGGCATGCTAATCTTCCATACGTCGACCATCCTGATAACATACCATATGCTGGAAAATCACTTATGGTCCACATAAGGACTGCTCGCATCAAGAAGTTCTGTTGGTTGGAAACATCGAATGCTTCGACACCATTTTCCCACAATATTTTTAGCTCATGAATTAGTGGCTGCAAGAAAATATCAAACGATCGCTTAGGATGCTCTGGACCGGGGACGAGAATTGTTAGAAATAAAAACTCTCGCTTCATGCACAACAAAGGAGGCAAATTATAAGGTGTCACGATAACTGGCCACAACGAGTATTGCCTCCCATGCTTCCCAAAGGGTTGAATCCATCTGTAGATAACCCGAGGTATACGTTCCTAAGCTCATATGCAAAACTAGGATAAACATATTTAAAATGTTTTCATGCTTCTGCATCCGAGGGATGCACAATTTCTCCATTCAAATTATGTTCTGCATGCCATCTCATAGGTTTTGCCGTGTGTTCAAATTGATATAACCTCTTTAACCTCTCTGTTAATGACAAATACCACATCCTTTTATGCGGAATAGGTACTCTGCCGCTTGTCTCTGGAAATCGAGGTTTGTGACAAAATCGGCACCTCATACGTTTTTCATCATTTCTCCAATAGATCATGCAGTTGTCAATACATATATCGATCATCTGATACGGCAATCCAAGACTAGCTACAAGTTTTTGAACCTCGTAATATGAAGCAGATGCAATATTATATTCAGGTAATATATCTCTACCAAGATCAGCTATCACATTCACACAATCTTCAACCAAGTTGAAATCCATCTTTATCGTCATCAACTTGCTTGCAGCAGATAAAGGCGATAATCCATCTCTAAATCCTTTATACAAAGGCTACATGGATGCATCTAGCATATCAAAATATTTCTGGGCTTCCAAATTAGGTTCCTCTATTATACTCCTATCTTCAATATAGGATGCTCTTTGTTCACGAAATGCATCATTCACCATTTGAACAGAACCTCTGTTTATATCAACTTGTGATGCCGGTTCCTCTACCCTAACATTAGTACTATCTAACCTTTTTGAAGTACTACCATAATATTGCATCGTTGCATCAGTTTCTCCATGTGAATACCAAATTTTGTAATGCGGCATAAATCCAGTCCTATACAAATGATTACATACTTCTCTAACAGAGATTAATCTATGATTTCGACATTTAATATACGGATAATAAATTTTACCGTATTCCAATGTCACGCTATTTTTTGATGCAAATGTCATGAACTCTTCAACATCTTACGCAGATTCATCTGTCAATTCCCCCATCGGTTAATCATACTAAGGTTTATCCATCCAAGATCGAAAATAATCATAAGAACCTAAAGACGACATTTTGTTAAGATAATTTTGTTCTAGTGAAATTGTGAAGGACCAGAGCGTATTTATATTGAAAATTAGATAATTATCACGAATTTTTAACAGATTATTATAAATTTTAACTGATTATTATGAATTTTTAACAGATAATCACAAATTTTAAATAAATTATTCTTAAGAATATTCCTCTTTCCGACGGATTTCCGATGTTTGCCGAACACTGCTGGATATTTCCGACGATGAACCGATGATACTCGACGTCAGCCATGGATATATTCCGGACGGATTCCAGACCGATGGTAAAAATCACATTCCATCGCGAAATCGTCGGAAATAACCGACGGCTTATATTTTGTTAGCAATGTGCGATGGTTTTGTGAGGATATCCCGACACCTACGTTTTCATCGGAAACCGGAAGGAAAGCCGTCAGGTTTTACCATAGATTTCCCGAAGGTAGTGCAAACGTCGGGATTTACCGACAGAACACCGATGCAATAATTTCCCTGGGTACTCTGTTGGAAAACCGTCGCATAGGCATTAGAAAATTCCGATGGTTTTACTTCCATCGGAAATGCCGTTGGAAATATTAATGTTTTCTTGTAGTGGTAATCCAATTTACCCCAAACCGCGCGATGCCATAGATTATGCTTCATTTATAAGCGTTTACTAAATGAGTACCAATGATCAGTTTAGAATAGTAATATTAACTGGTTGATCGACTTGACATGTACGCACTAAATCATCCATAAAATTTGATTTAGAGCTCAAAATGACACGAATCCAACGCCCATGTTTTAGCTCAATTTTCAATAATTTGACAAACTTTGAGATAGAACTTGATATAACAAAGCGTCCAAGTAATCCAATCTATCAAAAACTGCGAGATGCCATGCATTATGTTTCATTCATAAACCTTTACACAATGAGCACCAATGATCAATTTAGAGTGATTATTTTAACTGGCCGATCAATTTGACATTTCTGCACTAAATCGTCCGTAACTTTTGATTTATAGCTTTGAATGACATGAATCCAATGCCAACGTTAAACTAGTTCAATTTTATATTTCATGACAAAATTTGAGACAAAACTACATATGACAAAGCGCCAAAGTTTTCCAATATATCTCAAACTGCGTGATGCCATGCATTATGCTTCATTTATAAGCCTTCACTCAATGAGCACTAATGATCAGTTTAGAATAATCATATTAACTGGCCTATCAACTTGACATGTCCACACGAAATCGTCCGTAAATTTTGATTTATAACTCAAAATGAAATGAATCCAATGCCCATGTAAAGCTAACTAAATTTTCTATATTGAGACAAATTTGAGACAGAAATAGATACGACAAAGCGGCCTGGTAATCCAATCTATCCCAAACTGCGTGATACCATGCATTATGCTTCATTTATAAGCCTTTACTTAAGGAGCACCAATGGTCAGTTATCTATGATCATTTTAACTGGCCGACCTATTTGACATTTCTGCACTAAATTGTTCGTATCTTTTTATTTATATCTCAAAATGACACGAATCGAATGCCCATATTAAGCTAGATCAATTCTCTACATTGAGACAAAATTTGACACATATATAGATACGACAAAGCATTCAAGTTATCCAAGCTATCCAAAAATGCATGATGTCATCATTATGCTTCATTTCTAAGCGTATACTCAATGAGCACCAATGATCAGTTTAGAATGATCATATTAACTGGACGTTCAACTTGACATGTTTGCACTAAATCGTCTGTAACGTTTGATTTAGAGCTCAGAATCACAGTAATCCAATGCCCACGTTAAGCTAGCTAAAATTTGAGACACAAATATATACGACAAAGCATCCAAGTAAACCAATATATCCCAAACTGCGTGATGCCTTGCATTATTCTTCATTTATAAGCTTTTACTCAATGACCACCATTGATCAGTTTGCAATGATCATTTTAAATGGCTGCTCAACTTGTCATGGCTGCAATCAATCATCCGTAACTTTTGATTTATAGCTCAGAACGACACGAATCCAACGCCCACGTTAAGCTAGTCATTGTTTCTATATGGTGAAAAAATATGGGACAGAACTAGATATGACAAAGCATTCAAGTAATCCAATCTATCCCATACCGCGTCATGCCATGCAGTATGATTCATTTATAAGCCTTTACTAAATGAGTACCCGCGATCAGTTTAGTTTAATCATATTAACTGGCCAATCCACTTGATATGTCCGCACTAAATCGTCCGTAAATTTTGATTTACAGCTCAGAATGACAAAAATCAAATACCCACGTTAAGCTAGATCAATTTTCTATATTTTGACATAATTTGAGACAGAACTAGATATGACAAAACGTCCAAGTAATCCAATCTATCCGAAATGGCATGATGCCATGCATTATGCTTCATTTATAAGCCTTTACTCAATGAGTACCAATAATCAGTTTTGAATAATCACATTAACTCACCGATGCACTTGACATGTCCATATTAAATCGTCCGTAAATTTTGATTTAGAACTCCGAATGACACGAATCCAATGCCCACGTTAATGTAGCTCAATTTTCTATATTTTGACAAAATTCGAGATAGAAATAGAGATGACAAAGGATCCAAGTAATCGAATCTATCCAAACTGCTTGATACAATGCTTTATGCTTCATTTATAAGCCTATACATAATGAGCACCAATGATCAGTTTAGAATGATCACTTAACTGACCGATCGACTTGACAAGTCCGCACTAAATCGTCCGTAATTTTTGATTTAGAGTTCACAATCACACGAATCCAATACCCACGTTAAGCTAGCTCAAATTTCTATATTTTGACAAAATTTGAGACAGAAATAGAGACGACAAGACGTCCAAGTAATCCAATCAATCCCAAACGGCGTGTTGCCATGCTTTGTGCTTCATTTATAAGCCTTTACTCAATGGGCACAAGTATAAGTTTAGAATGATCACTTTAACTGGCCGATCAACTTGACATGTATGCACTAAATCGTCCATAACCTTTGATGTAGAGCTCTGAAACACACAAATCCAATGCGTACGTTAAGCTAGCTCAATTTTCTATATTGTAACAAAATTAATGACACAACTGGATACGACAAAGCGTCCAAGTAATCCAATTTATCCAAAACCCCATGATGCCATGCATTATGCTTCATTTACAAGCCTTTCCACAATGCATACCAATGATCAGTTTAGAATAATCATATTAACTAGCCGATCCACTTGACATGTCCGCACTAAATAATCCGTAAATTTTGATTTAGAGCTCAAAATGACATGAATCCAATGCCCATATTAATCTAGTTCAAATTTCTATGTTTTGACAAAATTTGAGACCGAACTAGATACGTCAAAGCGTCCAAGTAATCAAACCTATCTCAAACCGCGTGATGCCATGCATTATGCTTCATTTAAAGCCTTTACTCAATGAGTACCAATGATCAGTTTTGATTAATCATATTAACTGGCTGATCCACTTTACATGTCCGCACTAAATCGTCTGTAAATTTTGATTTTGACCTCAGGAGGACACGAATCCAATGCCCATGTTAAGCTAGCTCAATTTTCAATATTGTGACATAATTTGAGGCAAATCTATCATGAACTACGTGATGATATGCAATATGCTTTATTTATAAGCCTTTATTCAATGAGCACCATTGATCAGTTTAGAATGATCATTTTAACTGGCCGATCCACTTGACATGGTTGCACTAAATCGTTTGTAATTTTATTTTATAGGTCGGAATGACATGAATCCAATGCCCACATTAATCTAGTTCCATTTTCTATATTGTGACAAAATTTGAGACATAATTAGATACGACAAAGCGTCCAAGTAATCCAATCTATCCCAAACCGCGTGATGCCATGCATTATGCTTTATTTATAAGCCTGTACCCAATGCGTATCAACGATCAGTTTAGAATAATCATATTAACTGGCTGATCCACTTGACATGTCCGCCCTAAATCATTGGTAAATTTTGATTTAGAGCTCAGAATGACATGAATCCAATGCCCACGCTAATCTAGCTCAAATATCTGTATTTCAAAAAACTTTTAAGACAGAATTAGATACGGCAAAGTGTCAGAGTAATCAACCTATCCCAAACCGCGTGATGCCATGCATTATCCTTCATTTAAAAGCCTTAACTCAATGAGTAACAATGATCAGTTTTGAATAATCATATTAGCTGGCCATTCCACTTGACATGTCTGCACTAAATCGTCTGTAAATTTTGATTTAGTGCTCAGAATTACACGAATCCAATGCCCACGTTAAGCTAGCTCAATTTTTTATGTTTTGAGAAAATTTGAGATAGATGTAAAGATGACAAAGCGTCCAATCGTTTGATGTCATGCTTTATACTTCATTTATAAACTTTTACTTAATGAGCACCAGTGATCAGTTTAGAATGATAACTTTAACTGGCCAATCAACTTGACATGTCCGCACTAAATCGTGTGTAACTTTTGATTTAGAGCTCAGAAACAAACAAATCCAATGTCCACATTAATCTATCTCAATTTTCTATATTGTAACAAAATTTGAGACATAAATGATACGACAAAGTGTCCAAGTAATCCAATCGAACTAAAACTGTGTGATGTCGTGCATTATGCTACATTTATAAGCCTTTACTCAATGAGCACCAATGATCAGTTTACAATGATCAGTTTAGAATAATCACTTTAACTAGCCGATCAACTTGACATGTCCGCACTAAATCGTCCGTAACTTTTGATTTAGAGCTTTGAATGACTCGAATCCAATGCCCATGTAAAGCTAGCTCAATTTTCTATATTGTGACAAAACTTGATACAGAAATAGATACGATAAAGCATCTAAGTAATCTGATCCATCCCGAACTGCGTAATGCGACACATTATTTTTCATTAATAAGCTTTTACTCAATGAGCACCAATGATCAGTTTAGAATGGTCATTTTAACTGGCCGATCAACTTGTCATGCCTACACTAAATCGTCCATAAATTTTTTTTATAGCTGAGAATGACACGAATCCAATGCCCACATTTAGCTATTTCAATTTTCTATATTTTGACAAAATATGAGACAGAAGTTGAGACGAAAAAGTGTCCGAGTAACCCAATCTATCCCAAACTGCATGATACCATGCCTTATGTTTCATTTATAAGCCCTTACTTAATGAGCACCAATGATCATTTTAACTAGCTGATCAACTTGACATGTCTGCACTAAATCATCCATAACTTTTGATTTAGAGCTCCGTTTGACACGAATCCAATGGCCACGTTAAGCTAGCCTAATTTTATATGTTATGGCAAAAATTGAGAAAGAAATAGAGACGACAAAGCATCCAAGAAATCCAATCTACCCATACTGTGTGATGCCAAGCTTTATGCTTCATTTATAGCCTTTACTTTATGAGTACCAATGATAAGTTTACAATGATCAATTTAACTATCCGATCAACTTGACATGTCCGCACTAAATCATCCCTAACTTTTGATTTAGATCTCGGAAACACATGAATCCAATGTTAAGCTAACTCAATTTTGTATAGTCCAACAAAATTTGAGACATATATAGATACCATAAAGCTTCCAAGTAATCCAATCTATCCAAAATTGTGTGATGCCATTCATTATGCTGCATTTATAAGCCTTTAATCAATGAGCACCAAGATCACTTTAGACTGATCACTTTAACTGGTCGATAAACTTGACATGTCCGCACTAAATCGTGTATAAATTTTGATTTACAGCTCAGAATGACACGAATTCAATGCCCACCTTAACTTGCTCAATTTTCTATATTATAACAAAATATGAGGAATAAATGAAGATGACAAAGCGTCCAAGTAATCCCATGTATCCAAAATGTGTGATGCCATGCTTTATTCTTCATTTATAAGCTTTTACTTAATGAACACCAATGATCAGCTTAGAATGATCATTTTAACTGACCGATCAATTTGACATGTCTACACTAAATCGTCCATAATTTTTGATTTATAGCTCAGAATGACATGAATCCAATGCTCACATTAAGGTTGTTTAATTTTCTATATTGTAACAAAATTTGAAACAGAACTAGATACGACAATGCGTCCAGGTAATCCAGTCTATCCAAAACTGTGTGATGCCATTCATTATGCTTCATTTATAAGCCATTACTTTATGAGCAGCAATTATCAGTTTAGAATGATAATTTTAACACATCGATCAACCTGACATGTTCGCAATAAATCATCCGTAACTTTTGATTTAGAGCTCGGAAACACACAAATCCAATGTCCATGTTAAGCTAGCTCAATTTTCTATACTTTTACAAAATTTGAGATAGAAATAAAGACGAAAAAGCATCCAAGAAATCCAATCTATCCCAAACTGCGTGATGCCATGCTTTATGTTTTATTTATAACCCTTTACTCAATGAGCACCAAGGATCAGTTTAGAATAATCATATTAACTAGCCGATCCACTTGACATGTCCGCACTTAATCATCCGTAAATTTTTATTTAGAGCTCACAAACACACAAATCTAATGCCCACATTAACATAGCTCAATTTTCTATATTTTGACAAAGTTTGAGACAGAACTAGTTACGGCAAAGCGTCCAAGTAATCCAACTTATCTCAAACCGCATGATGCCATGCATTATCCTTCATTTATAGGCCTTTACTCAATAAGTACCAATGATCAGTTTTGATTAATCACATTAACTGGCCGATCTACTTTACATGTCCACACTAAATCGTCCAAATTGTTTTTTTTAGACCTCAGAATGACACGAATCCAATGCCTACGTTAAGCTAGCTCAATTTTCAATAGTATGAAAAAATTTGAGGCAGAAATAGTTTTGACAAGGCGTTCAAGTAATCCAATCTATCTTGAACTGCATGATGCTATGCAGTATGCTTCATTTATAAGCCTTTATTAAATGAGCACCAATGATCAGTTTAGAATTATCATTTTAACTGGCCGATCCATTTGACATGGTTGCAATAAATCGTTGGTAACTTTGTTTTATACCTCAGAATGACACGAATCCAATGCCCACGTTAAGCTAGTTCATTCTATATTGTGACAAAATTTGAGGTAGAATTAGATACGACAAAACGTCCAGGTAATCCAATCTGTCTTGAACCGCGTGATGCCATGCATTATCCTTCATTGAAAAGCCTTTACTCAATGAGTAACAATGATCAGTTTTGAATAATCATATTAACTGGTTGTACCATTTGATATGTTTGCACTAAATCGTCCGTAAATTTTGATTTAGTGCTCAGAATTACACGAATCCAATGCCCACATTAGGCTTGCTCAATTTTCTATATTTTGACAAAATTTGAGACATATATAGAGATGAAAAAATGTCCAATTGCTTGATGCCATCCTTTATAGTCATTTATAAGCTTTCACTTAATGAGCACCAATGATCAGTTTAGAATGATCACTTTAATTGGTCAATTAACTTGACATGTCCGCACTAAATCGTGCGTAACTTTTGATTTCGAGCTCAGAAAATAATGAATCCAATGTCCACGGTAAGCTAGCTCAATTTTCTAAAGTGTAACAAAAATTGAGGCAAAATTAGATACGACAGAACGTCCAAGTAATCCAATCTATCCACAACTATGTGATGCCATGCATTATGCTTTATTTACATGCCTTTACTCAATGAGCACCAATGATCAGTTTATAATGATCACTTTAAGTGGTCGATAACCTTGACATGTCCGCACTAAATTTTGATTTAGAGCTCAGAATGACACGAATCCAATGCCCACGTTAATCTAGCTCAATTTTCTATATTTTAACAAAATTTGAGCCATAAATAAAGACGACAAAGCGTCCAAGTAATCCCATCTATCCCAAACTGTGGGATGCCATGTGTTATTCTTCATTTATAAGCTTTTACTTAAGGAGCAACAATGATCAGCTTAGAATGATCATTTTAAGTGACCGATCAACTTGACATGTCTGTACCAAATCATCCATAACTTTTTATTTATAGCTAAGAATGATAGGAATCCAATGCGCACATTAAGCTAGTTCAATTTTCTATATTGTGACAAAATTTGAAACAGAACTAGATACGACTAAGCATCCAGAAAATCCAATATAACTCACACTGCGTAACGCCATGCATTATGCTTCATTTATAAGCCTTTACTCAATGAGCACCAATGATCAGTTTAGAATGATTACTTTAACTGGCCGATCAACTTGGCATATCCGCACTAAATTGTACGTAACTTTTCATATAGAGCTCAGAATGATACGAATCCAATGCCCATGCTAAGCTAGCTCAATTTTCTATATTGTGAAAAAAATTCGTGACCGAAGTAAATACGATAAAGCGTCCAAGTAATCCAGTCAATCTCAAACTGTGTGATGCCATACATTATTCTTCATTAATATGGTTTTATTTAATGAGCACCAATGATCAGCTTAGAATGATCATTTTAACTGGCCGATCAACTTGACATATTTGCACTAAATCGTCCATAACTTTTGATTTAGAGCTCAGAATGACACGAATCCAACGCCCACCTTAAGCTAGCTCAATTTTCTATGTTTTGACAAAAGTTGAGAAAGAAATAGAGACGACAAAGTTTCCAAGTAATCCAATCGACCCAAACTGTGTGATGCCAAGCTTTATGCTTTATTTATAGCCTTTACTTAATGAGCACCAATGATGAGTTTAGAATGATCACTTTAACGGTCCGATCAACTTTTCATGTCCGCACTAAATCATCCGTAACTTTTGATTAAGAGCTCGGAAACATATGAATCCAATGCCCATGTTAAGCGAACTCAATTTTCTATAGTGCAACAAAATTTGAGACATATATAGATACGAGAAAGCATCCAAGTAATCCAATATATCCAAAACTGTGTGATACCATGCATTATGATGCATTTATAAACCTTTACTCAATGAGCACCAAGATCTGTTTAGAATGATCACTTTAACTGGCCGATCAACTTAACCTGTCCACACAAAATCATATATAACTTTTGATTTAGAGCTCAGAATGATACGAATCCAATTCCCACATTAAGCTAGCTTAGTTTTCTATATGTTAACAAAATTTTAGGCATAAATAAAGATGACAAAGCGTCCAACTAATCCTATCTATCCCAAAGTGCGTGATGCCATGCTTTATTCTTCATTTATCAGTTTTTTCTTAATGAGCACCAATGATCACCTTAGAATAATCATTTTAACTGACCGATCAACTTGACATGTTTGCACTAAATCGTTCATAACTTTTTATTTATAGCTCAAAATGACATGAATCCAATGCCCACATTAAGCTAGTTCCATTTTCAATAATGTGACAGAACTTGAAACAAAACTACATACGACAAAGCATCCAGGAAATCCAATATAACTCAAAATGTATAATGCCATGCATTATGCTTCATTTATAAGCCTTTACTCAATGAGCACCAATGATTAGTTTAGAATGATTACTTTAACTGGCCAATCAACTTGACATGTCTGCACTAAATTGTACGTAACTTTTGATATAGAGCTTAGAAGGACACGAATCCAATGCCCACGTTAAGGTATCTCAATTTTCTATATTTTGACAAAATTTGAGACATAAATTGATATGAGAAATCGTCAAGTAATAGAATCCATCCCAAATTGTGTGATGTCATGCATTATTCTTCATTTATATGCCTTTACTCAATGAGCACCAATGATCAGTTTAGAATGATCATTTTAAGCGGCCGACAACCTTGACATGTCTGCACTAAATTGTTTGTAACTTTTGATTTAGGGCTCTGAATGACACGAATCCAATGACCAAACTATCTGAAATTTCTATATTGACTAAATTTGACACAGAAATATGTACGACAAAACGTCCAAGTAATCGAATCCATCCCAAACTGCGTGACGCCATGCATTTGTTTATCATTTATAAGCTTTTACTCAATGGGCACCAATGATCAGTTTAGAATGATCATTTTAACTGGCCGATCAACTTGTCATGTCTGTCCAAGATCGTCCAAAACTTTTGATTTGTAGCTCAGAATGATGCGAATCCAATGCCTGCAATAAGCTAGTTCAATTTTCTATATTGTGAGAAAATTTAAAACAAATCTAGATACAACAAAGCGTCCAAGTAATCCAATCTATCTCAAAAAGTGTGATGCCATGCATTATTCCTCATTTATAAGCTTTTAGTCAATGAGCACCAATGATGAGTTCAGAATGATCATTTTAACTGACCGATCAACTTGAAATTTCTACACCAAATCGTACATAACTTTTGATTTATACGTCCGAATGACATGAATCTAACACCCACATTAAGCTAGTTCAATTTTCTATATTTTGATAAAATTTAAAACAAAATTAGAAGCAACAAAGCTCCCAAGTAATCCAATATAACTCAAACTGCGTGATGCCATGCATTATGCTTCATTTATTAGCCTTTACTCAATGAGCACCAATGATCAGTTTAGAATGATCACTTTAACTGGCCGATCAACTTGACAAGTCCGGACTAAATCGTACGTTACTTTTGATTTAGAGCTCAGAATGACATGAATCCAATGCCCAAGTTAAGGTAGCTCAATTTTCTACATTGTGACAAAATTTGAGACAGAAATAGAAACGACAAAGCGTCCAAGTAATCCAGTCCATCCAAACTACATGATGTCATGTATTATTCTCCATTTATAAGATTTTACTCAATGAGCACCAATGATTAGTTTAGAATGATCATTTTAACTTGTCGATCAACATGACATGTCTGCACTAAATTGTCCATAACTTTTGAGTTATTGCTTAAAATGACACGAATCCAATGCCCACATTAAACTAGTTCAATTTTCAATATTGTGACAAAATTTGAAACAAAACTAGATACCATAGAGCTCCCAAGTAATCCAATGTAACCAAAACTTTAACTGGCCTATCAACTTTACAAGTCCGCACTAAATCGTCCATTACTTTAGATTGAGAGCTCCGAACGACATGAATAAAATGCCCAAGTTAAGCTAGCTCAATTTTCTATATTGTAACAAAATTTGAAACAGAAATAGAAACGAAAAAGCGTCCAAGCAATCCAGTCCATCCAAATTGCGTGATGCCATGCATTATTCCTCATTTATAAGCTTTTAATCAATGAGCACCAATGATCAGTTTAAAATGATCATTTTAACTGGCCAATCAACATGACATGTCTGCACTAAGTCATCCATAACTTTTGATTTATAGCTTAAAATGAAACGAATCCAATGCCCACATTAAGTTAGTTCAATTTTCTATATTGTGACAAAATTTGAAACAAAACTAGATACGACAGAGCTCCAAGTAATCCAATATAACCCAAACTTTGATGCCATGAATTATGCTTCATTTATAAGCCTTTACTTAACGAGCACAAACGATCAATTTAGAATAATCATTTTAAATGGCCGATCAACTTTACATGTCCACACTAAATCAACCGTAACTTTTGATTTAGAGCTCCGAATGACACGAATCCAATACCCACGTTAAACTACCTGAGTTTTCTATATTTTAACAAAATTTGAGACAAAAATAGAGACGACAAAGCATCCAAGTAATCTAATCTATCCAAACTACATGCTCCCGTGCTTTATGCTTCATTTTAAGCCTTTACTTAATGAGTACCAATGATCTGCTTGAAATGATCACTTTAACTGGCCACTCAACTTGACATGTCAACACTAAATCATCTGTAACTTTTGATTTAGAGCTCAGAATGCAAAAATCTAATGCCATTGTTAAGCTAGCTCAATTTTCTATATTTTGACAAAATTTGAGACAAAAATAGAGACGACAAAGCGTTTAAGTAATCCAATCTATCCAAACTAACTTATGTCATGCTTTATGCTTCATTTATAAGCCTTTACTTAATGAGCACCAATTATCTGTTTAGGATGATCACTTTAACTCGCCACTCAACTTCACATGTACGCACTAAATCGTCCGTAACTTTTGATTTAGAGTTCAGAATGACACGAATCCAATGACCCCGTTAAGCTACCTCAATTTTCTATATTGTAACAAAATTTGAGACATAAAAAGATACGAAAAACCATCCAAATAATCCAATCTATCAAAAATTGTGTGATGCCATGCATTATGCTTCATTTATAAGCTTTTACTCAATGAGAACCAATGATCAGTTTAGAATAATCACTTTAACTAGCTGATGAACTTGACATGTTCGCACTAAATCGTCCTTAACATTTGATTTAGAGCTCAAAATAACACGAATCCAATGCCCATGTTAAACTAGCTCAATTTTTCTATATTGTGACATAATTTGAGAAAGAAATAGATACAACAAAGTGTCCAAGTAATCCAATCCATTTCAAAATGCGTGATGCTATGCATTATTTTCCATTTATAAGCTTTAACTCAATGGGCACCAATGATCAGTTTAGAATGATTATTTTAACTGGCCCATCAACTTGTCATGTCTGCCCTAAGTCATCCATAACTTTTTATTTATAGCTCTGAATGACACGAATCCAATGCCCACATTAAGCTCGGTCAATTTTCTATATTGTGACAAAATTTGAAACCGAACTAGATACGACAAAGCGTCCAAGTAATCCAATCCATCCTAAACTTCGTGATGCCATGCATTATTCTTCATTTATAAACCTTTAGTCAATGAGCACCAATGATCAGTTTAGAATGATCAATTTATCTGGCCGATCAACTTGACATGTCGGCACGAAATCGTCCATAACCTTTGATATATAGCTCTGAACGACACGAATCCAATGCCCACATTAAGCTAGTTCAAATTTCTATATTGTGACAAAGTTTGAAGAACTAGATACAACAAAACATCCAAGTAATTCAATCTATTCCAAACTCCGTGATGCCATGCATTTTGCTTCATTTATAAGCCTTTACTCAATGAGAACCAATGATAATTTCAGATTAATCATATTAACTTGCGGATCAACTTGACATGCCGATCAACTTGTCATGTTTGCACTAAGTCATATTACGACAAAACAAATTTCAGTTTTAAACAAATTAAGTCATATTACATAAATCTATTCCATCCCAAACTGTGTGATGCCATGCATTATTATTCATTTATTAGCCTTTAATCAAAGAGCAGCAATGATCAGTTTAGAATGATTATTTTAACTGGCGGATCAACTATCATGTCTGCACTAAACCGTCCATAACTTTTGATTTATAGCTAAGAACGACACGGATCAAATGCCCACATTAAGCTATCTCAATTTTTTATATTGTGACAAAGTTTGAGACGGAACTAGATACAAAAAACATCCAAGTATCTAATCTATCCAAAACTCCGTGATGCCATGCATTTTGCTTCATTTATAAGCCTTTACTCAATGAGCACCAATGATAAGTTCAGATTAATCATATTAACTGGCCGATCAACTTGACATGCGGATCAACTTGTCATGTTTGCACTAAATCATATTACGACAAAAAAACATTTCATTTATAAGCTTTTACTCAATGAACACCAATAATCAGTTTAAAATGATCATTTTAACTAGCCGATCAACTTGTCATGTCTGCACTAAGTCGTCCATAATTGTTTATTTATACCTCAGAAAATACGAATCTAATGTCCACATCAATCTATTTTAATTTTCTACACTGTGAAAAAATGAAAACAGAACTAGATGTGAAAAGCGTCCAAGAAATCCAATCTATCCCAAACTGCGTGATGCAATGTATTATGCTTCATTTGTAAACTTTTATTCAATGCGCACCAATGATCGGTTTAGAATGATCACTTTAATTGGCCGATCAACTTGACATATCTGCACTAAATCGTACGTAACTTTTTATTTAGAGCTCAGGATGACACGAATTCAATGAAAATGTTAAGCTGGCTCAGTTTTCTATACTGTGACAAACGTTGAGACATAAATAGATAAGAGAAACCGTCCAAGTAATCAATTCCATCCCAAACTATGTGATGTCATGCATTATTATTCATTTATTAGCCTTTACTTAATGAGCAGCAATGATCAGTTTCGAATGATTATTTTAACTGGCGGATCAACTATCATGTCTGCACTAAATCTTCCATAACTTTTGATTTATAGCTAAGAACAACACGGATCAAATGCCCACATTAAGGCAGTTCAATTTTCTATATTGTGAAAAGTTTGAGGCTGAACTAGATACGACAAGACATCCATCTAATCCAATCTATCCCAAACTTCATGATGCCATGCTTTATGCTTCATTTATAAGCCTTTTACCCAATGAACACCATTGATCAGTTTAGAATGATCATTTTAACTGGCCGATCAACTTGACATGTATGCACTAAATCGTCCATGACGTTTGATTTATAGCTCAGAATGACACAAATCCAATGCCCACATTAAGCTAGTTCAAGTTCTATATAGTGACAAAATTTGAGTTAGAACTAGGTACGACAAAGCATCCAAATAATCCAATCTATCCCAAACTGTGTGGTGCCATGCATTATGCTTTATTTATAAGCCTTCACTTAATGAGCACCAATGATCAGTTTAGAATGATCACTTTAACTGGCCAATCAACTTGACATGTCTGCACTAAATCGTTTGTAATTTTTGATTTAGAGCACAAAATGACACGAATCTAATTCCCACGTTACAGTAGCTCAGTTTTCTTTATTTTGACAAAATTAGAGATAGAAATAGATTCGAGAAAGCGTCCAAATAATCCAATCAATCCCAAATTGCGTGATGCCATGCATTATCTTTCATTTATAAGCTTTTACTCTATGAGCACCAATGATCAGTTTAGAATCATCATTTTAACTCGTCGATCAACTTGACATGTCTGCACTAAATCATCCATAACTTTTGTTTTGTAGCTCAGAATGACACGAATCCAATTTTCACATTAAGCTAGTTCAATTTTCTATATTGTGACAAAGTTTGAGACGGAACTAGATACGAAAAAACATCCAAGTAAACCAATCTATCCCAAACTTCGTGATGCCATGCATTATGCTTCATTTATAAACCTTTACTCAATGAGCACCAATGATCAGTTTAAATTAATCATATTAACTGGCTGATCAACTTCACATTTCCACACTAAATCCTGCGTAACTTTTGATTTAGAACTTAGAATGACACTAATCCAATGCCCACGTTCAGCTAGCTCAATTTTCTATATTTTGACAAAATATGAGACAAAAATAGAGACACCAAATCATCCATGTAATCCAATCTATCCAAACAACTTGAAGTCATGCTTTATGCTTCATTTATAACCCTCTACTTAATGTGCACCAATGATCTGTTCAGAATGATCACTTTAACTGGCCACTTAACTTGACATATCTGAACTAAATCGTCCATAACTTTTGAGTTAGAGCTTAGAATGATACAAAATGCAATGCCCACATTAAGCTAGCTTAATTTTCTATATTGTGACAAAATTTGAGACAGAAATAGATACGAGAAAGCGTCTAAGTAATCCAATCCATCCCAAAATGCATGATGCCATGCATTATTTGTTATTTATAAGCTTTTACTCAATGCGCACCAATGATCAGTTTACAATGATCATTTTAACTGGCTGATCAACTTTTCATGTCTGCACTAAATCGTACATAAATTTTGAATTATACCTTAGAATAACACGAATCCAATGGCCACACTAAGCTAGTTCAATTTTATATATTGTGACAAAATTTGAGACAGAACTAGATACGAAAAAGCGTCCAAATAATCCAATCTACCCCAATCTGCATGATGCCATGCATTATGCTTCATTTATAAACTTTTATTCAATGAGCACCAATGATCAGTTTGGAATGATCACTTTAACTAGCCGATCAAATTAACATTTTTACACTAAATAGTATGTAACTTTTTATTTAGAGGTCAGAATGATACGAATCCAATGCCCACGTTGCGCTAACTCAATTTTTTATATTATGAGAAAATTTGAGATAGAAATAGATACGACAAAGTGTCCAAGTTATCATATCCATTCCAAATTGTGTGATTGAATGCATTATTTTTCATTTATACGCTTTTACTCAATGAGCACCAATGATCAGTTTAAAATGATCATTTTAACTGGCCGACCAACTTGTCATGATGCACTAAATCGTTCATAACTTTTGATTTATAGCTCGGAATGACACGAATCCAATATCAACATTAAACTAGTTCAAGTTTCTGTATTGTGAACAAAATTTGAAACAGAATTAGATACGATAAAGAATACAAGTAATCCAATCTATCCATCACTGTCTGATGTCAGGCATTATGCTTCATTTATAAGCGTTTACTCAGTGAGAAACATTGATCACTTTAGAATGATCATTTTTACTCGCCAATCAACTTGACCTTGTCCGCACTAAATCGTTTGTAACTTTTGATTTAGAGCTCAGAATGACACGAATCCAATGCCCACGTTAAGGTAGCTCAATTTTCTATAGTGTAACAAAATTTGAGACATCAATAGATAAGACAAAGCGTCCAAGTAATCGAGTATATCCAAAATTGTGTGACTCCATGCAGTATGCATCATTTATAAGCCTTTACTCAATGAGAACCAATGATCAATTTAGAATAATCATATAAAATGGCCGATCAACTTCACATGTTCGCACTAAATCGTACGTCACTTTTGATTTAAAGCTTAGATACACACGAATCCAATGCCCATGTTAAGCATTGTATTTGAGACACCAGTTGAGACGGAAAAGCGTCCAAGTAATCCAATCTATCAAACTGCATGATGCTATGCATTATACTTCATTTATAACCCTTTACTTAATGAGCACCAATTGATCAGTTTAGAATGATCAGTTTAACTAGCCGATCAACTTGACATGTCCGCACTAAATCGTCAATAACTTTTGACTTAGAGCTCAGAGTGACACGAATCCAATGCTCACATTAAACTAGCTCAATTTTCTATATTGTAACAAAAATTGGGTTAGAAATAGATACAACAATGCGTCCAAGTAATACAGTCAATCACAAAATGCGTGATGCCATGCATTATTTTTCATTTATAAGCCTTTACTCAATGAGCACCAATGATCAGTTTAGAATGATCATTTTAACTGGCCGATTAACTTGTCATGTCTGCACCAAATCATCCATAACTTTTGATTTATAGCTCAGAAGGACAAGAATCCATTGCCTCCATTAAGCTAGTTCAATTTTTTATATTGTGACAAACTTTGAAACACAACTAGATACAATAAAGCGTCCAAGTAATCCAATCCATCCAAAGCTGTGGGATGTCATGCATTATGCTTCATTTATAAGCCTTTACTCAATGAGCAACGATGATCAGTTTAGAATGATCACTTTAACTGGCCGATGAACTTGACATGTACGCATTAAATCATCCGTAACTTTTGATTTAGAGCTCAGCATGACACAAATCCAATGCCCACTTTAAGCTATCTTAATTTTCTCTATTGTGACAAAATTTGAGACAGAAATAGATACGACAAAGCGTTCAAGTAATCCAGTCCATCCACAGCTGCGTGATACCATGCATTATTCTTCATTTATAAGCTATTACTCAATGAGCACCAGTGATTAGTTTAGAATGATATTTTTTACTGGCTGATCAACTTGACATGTCTGCACTATATCGTCCAAAAGTTTTGATTTATAGCTCAGAATGACACGAATAATTTGTCCACATTAAGCTAGTTCAGTTTATATATTGTGACAAACTTTGAGATAGAACTTGTTACGACAAAGCATCCAAGTAATCCAATCTATCCCAAAATGCGTGTTGCCATGCATTATGCTTCATTTATAAGCCTTTACTCAATTAGCACCAATGATCAGTTTAGAGTGATCACTTTAACTGGCTGATCAACTTGACATATCCCCACTAAATCTTCTGTAACTTTTCATTTAGAGCTCAGAATGACACAAATCCAATGCCCAAATTACGCTAGCTCAATTTTCAATTCAGAAAAAAATTGATGCGTCTAAGCGTCCAAGTAATCCAGTCCATCCCAAAATGCTTGATGCCATGCATTATTTTTCATTTTTAAGCTTTTACTCAGTGCGCAGCAGTTATCAATTTAAAATGATCATTTTAATGGGCCGATCAACTTCTCAAGTACCCACTAAATCGTTAGTAACGTTTGATTTAGAGCTCAGAATGACATGAATCCAATGCCCACGTTACGTAGCTCAATTTTTTATATTATGACCAAATTCGAGACATAAATTGATACGACAAAGCGTCCAAGTAATCCAATCCATCCTAAACTGCGTGATGCCATGCAATATTTTTCATTTATAAGCTTTTACTCGGTGAGCACCAATGATACATTTAAAATGATCATTTAAACTGGTCGATCAACTTGACATGTCCCCACTAAATCGTTCTTAACCTTTGATTTAGAGCTCAAAATGAAACGAATCCAATGCCCATGTTAAGCAAACTCAATGTTCTATATTTTGACAAAATTTGAGACAGAAATAGAGACGACAAAGCGTCCAAGTAATCTGATCTTTCCAAACTATTTGATGCCTTGCTTTATGCTTCATTTATAAGCCTTTAGTT